>JAXGGA010012373.1:0-38954 GCA_038373865.1 Uloborus plumipes | reverse complement strand
TTTTTTTGAAAATGGTAACATTAGTTCAACTTCAAAAATATTCGGCCAAAAAATTACTCAAAAGAAGACTAAAGAAGAATGTATTTCCTTACCAATTGTTCTTAAAGATCAGAGCTCTATATTTAAGCTTCTAAAAGAGTATTTCATAAAGTTCTTCCATATAAATAAGGGGAAAAAATAAACTGAAATGATTCAGAATGGAAATGTATCCTATATTTTTTTATTGTAATTAGTGTTTAAATTTACCAAAATTAGCAGCAACAAACCATATTACACTATGAGAAATGTTAATATTTGAAGGTATTCCAATACAAAAAATATAGTTAGATAAATCTAGACTTTTATCCGCATAGGCACCAAGAGAAAAGTTGACTGTTATCGTTTCTGGAAATCTTTTTTGAAAAAACGAAATGGTTTTACTAGTGAGAATTTAATTTCCTAACCTATCTTAACAAACCAGAAAGTTGGCTTTTGTCGGATGTCTGTGCATCCATAAGCTCACAACTTTTTTGCATTGATAAAGGCGTTCCTTGTAACGCCGAAACACGTGTCTGCAGTATCCCTGCTCATTTGTGCATTCGTAACGTTGTTATTTTCTGTATAGAAAGTACATTTCAGAACTAGATGTTCACTACATGTACCAAATGTAATAAACACTTATTTTCTAAATCTGGTAACATTTTAAGGAAAAAAAAAGAAAAGAAGGAGACTCATCTCCGAAAAATGATTTTTGCCTCATAATCTGTTTGCACAGAAAAAACTTAGCTTTATGATTTTCACAATTGTAAAGATTACAAAAAATACTTTAGAACTGTTATGTAGGGTAAATGCTATTTTTATGTTTTAAATTCTCATATTCAATTTTTTAAAAATAAAAGATCGGGAAAGAAGCATATTTCTATCATACTATTCCATTTTTATACGTATTTTATTTTGATAAAGAAAGAACTGACAATAGTTTCATGTATGATTCATGCTTATATTTTATCAATTTAAATCTTTTATGCATAAGAATTAGTTTCATAAAATAAGTATACTAACATTTGTAATATGCAAGAAAAAGTGTATTTTGTTTTTCTGCTTTATCCTATTTGATTTTGTAGATTTATTTTATGTGTTAAGATGGTCAAGGTTTATAGTACACGCAGTTTAAGTTGACAGTAAAATTAGTGAATACCCTCAAAATGACAAAATATCATAGTATAACAACATTTCATTTAAAATGCTCATTAAACATGATAAAAATAATTAAAAATATATAAAACTTTCAAGTTGCAAAAATTAAATAAATTTTTTGTACAGTATTCGGCCAAGGCCGAATAGTTAAATAGGTATTCGGCCGAAGCCGAATATTTGGCGGACGTGCCGAATAGGACGAATATTCGACCTCGGCCGAATATTCGTTGCATCACTAGTCCCCCCCAATCTTCAGCAGGCAGCGACGCCCATGACAGAAACTTCAAACTTTTTCCGAATGAGGGCTGCTTGCTAACAGGGTTATGTTTTTCAAACGTTAAGTAGTTGCTCGAAAACAATAAAGCAAGAAACAATGAGATAGTTTAAAACAATTTAACCAACTTGTTTGGTACAGTGCCCGCCACTTATTAAAATCACACATGTGCCGAGAATATTTGATTTTACTAAGCCACTGATTTTATAAACCGGCATATATAAAATTACAAAAAGAGAAATTTTTAAGTGAAAAAAATCGATAATAATTACTGTTATCTATATATATTTAAAATTAAGTTATTCAAATCACAATTCAAACTGAACTCATATGTAAAAAGTACATTTTTAAAATTACACAAGGGTTTTAAAATATTGACTCATTGTTTGAGAAACAGAATAATGAAAGAAAAAGTCATTCTTAAATCTTGACGTGTAGACATGCACGTCTAGTGCACGATTTATACTCAAACTGAATAATATGAACTGTCAACCTCTGTTTTCTTGAAGAGAAAAAAAATTCTATATTTACTCAGACGAGAAAAAGCGTGTTTCCCCCCCCCCCCTTCCCTCCTTTTTAACATATATACTCTCCAAAAACTTGATTTTATAAAATGGCACTAATGCATGGCTGCCACACTTCCGTCTGGCGGACAGAATTCTGTATTCTGTAAAATGTCGTATCATTTGGAAATTTGTTTTGGGAAAAAATGAAATGAAGCTTTAAAAAATATCTCATTTAGATTTAAAAAAAAAAAAAACAAGCAACTGCTTAATAACTTTCTCTCTAGTTGCACCTTGAAGACTAGTAATCAAATTATTTCAATCATAGCTACATTAATCCAGAAAATTATGTTGAAGCTGTTTTTTCAAATGTTATTTTTTATCCATGAATCTTTTACCAGAAACTTTTTATTGTCAAGAATCTTTTAACGTGAATTAGAAGCTTTTTTTCTTCAGTAACTAATACAGTAATTTTTTCGTTATCGCGTTTTCTTCCAAAAAATCTTTTCGAAAAAACTAGGGATTCTGAAAGTTTAGATTTTACTTAATTTTGCGATTTGGTGTTATTATATAGTTAATTACAACATAAAAATGCAACATATTTGTGCATTAAACTTCAGACATATTACGAGCTAACATGTATGTGTAGCAAAATGATGCCAAGTGCTTTTCAGTCTTTGTTAATTTTTAGAGTAGCACCCATGCATTAATGATTTTATTAAAGGATGGATTTAACATGTTTTGATATAGTAATGATTCTGTTTTTCCAGATTTGATTTTATAATCTAGTAAATTTATTAGTGGCAGGCACTATACTGTCCAGACATTTAAAAAAAAAGTATGAATTTTTGGTTTTTATGAGAACTCCTCTTTTACAAGCACTGTTTTATAACAAAGGAATATTACGGTTCCCTCATTATAAGCGAAATTGTGACTGTATTTTTTTCTTCTATGATTAAATCCTTTTTTACTTTTTTCAATATTTTCAGCAGAAATCTGAACTGCTTGACATCAGACATCAACAAGTGTGATATCAATTTTCAACAATGTAAAGCTTCCTGTGCACATTCATTTAAAGAAGTTTATCGCAATGAAGGTTCGAGAGGTTCAACTACTGTGATTTTCTTACACTTCAAGACTTAAGAAAAAGAGCGATACTTCCTTATCTGGGCCAGTGAAGCAAAACAGGGTGTTCCAACTGATGTACAGAAGTGCATGTTGCTAGAATCCAAAGCCTTTTTCTTTGCTTCACCAGTAATTATATCCGATGCTGCGTACATTCTAATCTGAAATAGTAGTCACTTATTTATATATCATTAAAATTACCTTTGTTCTTTCCCATGTACAACAAAACGCAGTAGCAGTTTTGCTTAATGCAAAAGATTGGTTTACCATACCTTCCAGAATGTTACTTGTAATTCCATGAAGTGGTAGTCAAAGAAACCAATATCTAAATTTACAGTTTAACGCTTCTCACTGACAGAATAAGATACGAGCTTAGTCATGACTTGCATCCGCTCATCAAAAGAAGATCAAAATATTCAAAGCTAATTGTCTTTGTTTCTCCATTTTACACCATAACACATCATTTATCTAAAAGGAATCACCTAGTTACACCCAGTCTTCTTCATTTTAAAAAAAAATTGGCTAAGAAAGAATCCCAGAACATAAGTGTTTAAAACAATGTAGAAGTCTCTTAGTGTTTGAAACATAGTTTAAAATGAATCTATTTATAAAATTAAAGTATTCATGATTTCTTTGATCTCTTGTGTGGAAAAACTTGATCATAAAACACCTATGAAGAAGTACTACTATTAAAAAATGTTTCTGTTTTAAAATGTTATAACACTGCATTTGAAGATTGGCTTAGGTAACAATTTCTACAACTTATGTGAGAAGTGATTCAAGGCATTTCCAACGCTACAACATTCATTACTGCTATTACATTATATTAATAATAAGTGTAAGTACCTCATTGCAAAAATCCAGTATTGTGACTTTTGTGTATACGCAATATCACATCATTCGGGGATGGGGGACCAATCAGAGAGCAGTGTTAAAAAGAGAAAGCACGTGTGTGAGCATTGCTCTCTGGCGTTTCCTAACGCTTCTCGCCTGAAGTCGCATAAAAGTGTCCACACTGACGAACGACAGTATGT
Organism: Uloborus plumipes; assembly: GCA_038373865.1. Lineage (NCBI taxonomy): Eukaryota > Metazoa > Arthropoda > Arachnida > Araneae > Uloboridae > Uloborus > Uloborus plumipes. The sequence goes on along the minus strand of JAXGGA010012373.1, from coordinate 34,842 downwards.
GTGCAAGCATTGCTCGAAAACTTTTTCCCACCCTTACCGGTTGAAGAGACACATGGACATCCATTCTGTCGATAAACCCTATTCCTGTGAAGTCTGTTCGAAGGCCTTTTCTGACCCTTCGAACTTGATGAGACATGTTCGTGTTCATACCGGAGAAAAGCTGTATCCGTGTGAATATTGCTCAAAGGCATTCACTGTTGGTTCAGCCTTGAGGTCTCACCTGAGAGTACATACTGGAGGAAAGCCTTGCTCATGTCGCTATTGCTCACAGGTATTTTCTAGCGCCTCAAGCCTGAAAAGACATTTGCGTATGCATACCGGAGAAAAGCTCTATTCATGTGAACATTGCTCCAAGGCATTTGCCAACGCTTCACATTTAAGGGCGCACTTGAGGGTGCATACTGGGGAGAAGCCTTTCTCATGTGACTATTGTCCCAAAGCATTTTCTGAGGGTTCAAGCTTGAGGAGACATTTGAGAGCTCATTCGGCGGAGAAGCCTTTCTTGTGTGAGTGTTGTTCAAAAGCATTTTCTGAGAGTTCAAGTTTGAGGAGACATTTGAGAACTCATTCCGCGGAGAAGACTTTCTTGTGTGATTATTGTTCAAAAACGTTTTCTGAGGGTTCAAGCCTGAGGAGACATTTGAGAACTCATTCTGATGAGAAGCCTTTCTCGTGTGACTATTGTTCAAAAGCATTTTTTGAAGGTTCAAGTTTAAGGAGACATTTGAGAGTTCATTCGACGGAGAAGCTGCAGGAAGAATGTTCTAAGACATTCGCTTTATCATCAAATTTTGAAGCGCAGAGTACATAGTAGTGGAAAAAAACCACGATTGGTGTGAAAATGGTTCAAAGACGTTTTCTACCAGCTCAAGCTTGAAAGCTTGCTGTACCCATTTGTGAGTAAAAATCAGCAAAAAGCCAGCGGATTAACATGGATAATGTTTCAAAGTGTTTTCTGAAATATGGCAGAACATATGAGTAACCATGTTGGTGGAAATAAAGGATTTATATTTGTGGATGGCTGCATGACTTTCTCGCTTTAAATACATCTTTTTAATTCTCATCAAAGAAAAAAAAAATTCATGATCTGCAATTTTTTCCCATGACATCTTTTGGAGTCGCAACGGGAATCAAATTCTCTAATTTTTGGTCACGAAAACTACCTCACTGTGAATTTGCTCAGTGGTGTTTTCTTTGTTAAGCCCTGTAGAATAAACTAAAAATTAAACCCAACAAGTTTATTAGCATGAAGTTACCGCCCCTAAGCCAGGGCTTAGGCACAACTATTTGCATAATACCAACAGCCCAGTTATAACATCTAGAGCCCGCAGTTGGTTCATGTTTATTTGAATTTACTTCACTATGTTGGACTATTTATTACGCTTATCTCTTTTTTTCCTTCCTGCGGTTCACTCCTTCCGTTACAAGTACAATATGCCTTACTCTATCCGTAGCCGTATATAAATTTGATTCAAGCAGGCACTTAGCTAAAATTTTGTTAAGGGGGGTGTCCAAGGTTGCACAAATGATAAATCAGAAGTACTAATTGCTTATTACACTAATTAACATTAATTCAATTAAAAGAAGTATTAAAATATAATAATTACCTCAAAAACAAATGATTTAATTATAAATGACAGTGGTACAGGGATGTTTTTTCAAAACATGGTCCTATCATTTGTCGCCTTTTAAAGTTTCAACAATTAAGCAATTCTGCAGAATTTCTGTGTGTCTCTTCAAATTTTGTAAAACTCCGCAAATTTTCTACACATGTTTTTAACTAGAAGTAGACCTAAATTTTCCCAAAATGACACTAATTCAGATCAATACCTTTTATTTTCGCAAGAAAAAAATCTATGCAATGCCTTTAAAAAATTCAGCAAGAAGATTTTGCAGATTTCTGCAACATTTCTTCTTTACTTCAAATCAGGGGTGCCCATCCCCCCCCCCCCAAGCTCAATGGCGCAAATTCCCCCCCAAAAATTTTTCACAACCCTCTTGTGCTTTTCATTTTTATTTTTACCCCTCTTTTTTATTTATTTTTTTTTTTAAATACTATTTATTTATTTTTTAAATATTATTTATTTTTTTTTTTAATATATTATTAATTTTTTTTTAAGTTCGAACTATGCGCAGAATAGATTCGCTTTTTTTCCTTTCCAGGCATTTTAAGCTCACACACACGCACACAAAATAAAAAAAATGAATAAATAAAAAAATAATAATAAAGAAATTTTTTAATTAAAAAAAATAAATTAGTAAATAATTTAAAAAAAAATTAAATTAGTTTTAAAAAATCCCCCCCAAAAATTTTGATGGCGCAACTTGGGCCATAATACCCCCCTGTGGGCACCCCTGCTTCAAATATACATGCAGAAAATCTGCAGAATGACTCAACTCTAATGGAGGTTCTTGTGTTCTAAATGGATTCGGAAGCAGGTAAAACTATCAATTAATAGGAATATTTAAAGATAAAATAATGTTTTTCTTGAATATATCTATTTTAGAAAAAGTGTTGTTGTTGAAAAGTGATATGAACTTAGAAAAAAGACTGGTTTTTTGAGAAGCGGGGAGTCCAGACCCCCCTGGACCCACCCCTTGCCTTTCGTCTCTGATTCAAGTTGGAGTAATAGTGATTATGTATTCTTAATTGACTGTAATTGAATATATTTCTGTGTAACAGTAATTGTGACGAAAAGTTTTAAACCTATGTAATTGTAATCATAAGTTAAAATTACTAATTTTTGATGTAATCAAAGCAAGTAGTCGAGTTGTAATCAAAATCATATTTTATAAATATAATTACAAATGAAAAGACAAAGGAAAATGTTTAAGTATTCTGAAACTTAGTATCAAAGCTGTAGACTTGTGAAGCTCAACCACTGGTCCGACAGACCGTAAAAACATTTGACCAGTTCAGAGGAATTTCTCAAGTAAAAAAAAACATACCAAGATAAAAGCTAGCACTTTAAACAGTATTATTTACTTTGATTTTAATCTTAATTTCATAATATTTTGTCATGTATGGCAAAAATTTTCCTATTTTGTTTAGGTGAATTAAAAATAAAAATTATTATTCATTTCATCTAGTAAACCATGGTAAAAATCTTAAAGTCAACTAAAGAAATAGTCTTTGTATATCTATCAAAGTTTTTGAAAAGAAAAGGAGCCTTACTGGTCCATAATTTGTTTAAAGATATGTTTACCGGTTCGCAAGTCAAAGAGGTTAAGAAACCCTGCTATGGAGTAATAGTGGTTGCTGGACTATTTGACCAGAGAATAAAACATATCCTCCCATGCAATACACAGCCAGCTCGTTTATTCCAACCCTGGACTGCAGTTTGGTGCTTATTGTGCACTTATCAGCATGGTATAGGAATTAAACAAGCTGGTGACAAATCCTCTTATAAAGCAAAGAGAGTCAACAAAAACTGGTAGCTAATGTGAAAATTAGATTACCAGCAAGCGACTGCACTTGGTTCGGTACAATCAAAATTTTCGACTTGTACGGTACCAAGTGCAGTCGCTCGCTGGTAATCTAATTTTCACATTAGCTACCAGTTTTTGTTGGGTCTCTTTGATCTATAAGAGGATTTGTGCCTCCAGCTCGTTTAATTCCTATACCATGCTGATGAGTGCATAATAAGCACCAAACTGCAGTTCATGGTTGGAATAAATGAGCTGGCGGTGTATTGTATGTTTCTGCCTTAGCCCTGGCTTAGTGTTTGGTTACTTACTGCTTTATATTCTCCTATCTCAAAGTTAGACTAAAGTTCCCATCTTCTCTTTGACCTTGAGTCGTTATCTTAAAGAAGCAGCGTCAAACCACCAGATTGATGCTCTATTCAGCCGTGCTAAGCTCAAACTGAGATAAAACTCCTTAAAGTTTTGCACCACCATGCATTTGATTCAGATGAAACTTTTGCGGAATTTTTTTTAAACTATTTCCCGCTCTCAAATGACCGCATAATTTTGAATTTAGGTAAAATACGTCCCAAAGAGCCACCTGATTGTGATAACTCAACTTTGTTAAAAAGTGCAGATACGACTTTTGTGTTTAGCACAGCAGTATTTCCATCCTAGTCCTTATTTTATCTTCAATGATGCAAGTATCACCAGGACATACTAAGTGTTCCTTGAAAAGCACACTGCATCATAGCAAGTGCAGCAAGGCAGTGCAAATGGCCTCTGGTAAATGTGTAGTGACTCGTATACTGTGGGCGCTAATGAAAGATTGACGTCTGCTGAATTGAAGTCTTCACGAACTCTGATGGATTCTCTATTTCCACTTTTCATCTGTAAACGTCCCGCCCCCTGTATGAACAGTTCAAAAGAGGGCCTTCATGATGAAGCCTAATGATCTTGATGGCGACACTAAGATGTCAAGAATATTCTTTTCCATCCTGACACTGATAAGATTCATGCAATCTTGTTATTGCAGGAAGAAATCAATATTGCATACGTCTTATTATAACAATATTTTAAATCTTTATGCAATCTTGATATTGCAGGACAAAATCAGTATTGATGTCAAAATGTGAGTAGTATTGCTTACGTCTTGTTATAACAATATTGATTTTTAAATCCTTATGCAGTATTAAATATGTAATATTGATGCCGTCAGTACAATATCAAGATCTGTCAAGATTTATGCAAGAAGTTTTGCTTGCAGGATTTACTGTTGTCTTTTCTGTATTTGACTGATGCTATTAAAAGAAAATGTTTTCTTTGCTGTGTGTCTTATTGTTTCTGAAAACATTTTATTTTTTGCTGTTTCTAGAATCATTCCATGGTTTAATAATTATTTTATCGATCAATTTAACAAAAGTTGATTGGAATCTAGCTAAAGGGTTATTAATCGTGACTCATTTCTATTCAAAATTACCATGAATTTATTTACAATAGTTACAAATAAGTCTATAAAGTTATCAGAACACCCATCAACAAAGTAGTTCTCATTGGTCATTGTAAACACAACAGCAAGTACGTATGCACTTCCAAAAGATGATCCAACACTATTGCCGTGATTGCAAATTCATTACTAATTGAGCGCTGACTGTAAAAGCCCAAGCAGCTGCTGTTAAAACTGTAGGTTGGGAAAACACAGGAAAATTCAAAAATCTTGTTATCTTTCATGTGCGAAATGTCAGTGTCAACTTGCTAAGACTTGTATTCAATTTTTCGCCATATGTATAAACGTCGATGTTTTAAACCCTGCAAAACAGTAAAAAGCTTCTGAGCAAAGATTCAAAATTACATCAGTAGATGGAACTTCAGTAACTGAAATAAGGTGTTTAAGAGCTACATTCATATATTTTAACAAAAACATAATGAATAATCGGCCTCAAGGTGTTAAGAGCTAACTAATATTTTTTAAATCCTAGATAGATAAAAAAAGTTATATATTTTTTTGAAACAACCAAATTATTTTATGCACGCATACTTTTATATAACCAAGAGACATTTATCTCAATTCTTTTTTATTTCAAATACACTATTTACAAATGTTTCCTTTTACATATATACACTAATTTAAAAAGTATTCAAACTTTCACATAATAATGTAAAGTGGAAAGACCATAGAATGCTCTTTTAAATGCATCATCGATAGAAAACAATTCAATGAAATTGAATGGTTAATTAATTAAAACAAATCTAGTCCATAAAATGCATTAAAAGCTTTATAAAATAAATTTACTGGTTCAATTTTAGGACCTTCTCCTTACCCCTGTGGAAGAATTTTTTTCTGCAATACTAGACGGTTGCATATATTTAATATTCTTCAATGATAAATATAGTTTATGCAACCGTCTTTTAATAACATAAGCTGATTATATTTATAAAAATTTTAGCATCAATACTATAGCTTCATAGTTTTTAAAACTAACTCACAGTAGGAACAAAAATTATTTCATTTGAATTTTCCCTGTCCAACTAAAAATATTCACGGATTTCTCATCCTCTTATGGGCATATTTCTACTTTTTCTTGATACTTTTATACAGCTAGACTTTTACATTACTTCAAACACTAATTAAGTACTATTAATACTCTAACACGAACAACAGTAACACAAAATAGGTTTTGAGGGGCTTTTTTAAATAACAGTGAAAGAATGGTTGTTCCACAAATGAGTAATATTTCAATGTTCTGCAGACGCGTTTTACTGCTGACTGTTTTATTTTTAAAAAAAAGAAAAAACCTCTTAGCCTTTTTTTCTTTCCAACCACAAAAATCTTTTTGCACAATGTCTCCCTGATTCTGCGACAATGTCGCCGTGTCGGCAACTTTCTGCCACGGGGCTCCTTACTAATTTATTTGAGTAGGTATGAAAAAAAAAACCAATGATAAACATTCTGCCCTTTGGTTAACTAATAAAAACTTAATGACTTCGAGCATAAGCAGTTAGTTAAAACCTTTTACCTTCAATTTACGAGTACACCCACCTAAACTTCGTCCCCTACTCAAGAGCTAACAAGTTCAATTTAAAGAAAAGGTTCACTCTTTCTTCTGACAATATACTAACACATTCTCAAAGTTTCAGGCAAATTGAAGGTTTCAACTATCAGGCTCCTGTAGACTTTGCCCAGTTTTAACAAAAAAAAAAAAAAAGACAAACTCTGAAATAGGAGAATATCTCTTTGAACAAATGTCACATGAATGACGTTTAATTTGTCAAACATCACTTTTAAACAGTCTTCTCGGGAATACAGCTTTCCCCAACATGAACTTTTAAATGTACTTCTAATTGATCAGAGTATGTAAATACCTTTGAACAATAGTCACACGAATATGGTTTTTCACCAGTGTGTGAAACCCTTAAATGTTTCTTTAAAGAAACGCGATGAGAATAAGCCTCTGAACAGAGCTCACACGAATATGGTTTCTCCCCAGTATGGGCTCTCCCATGCACTTTCAAACCTGACAAACGGGAAAACGCCATCGAACAAATTTCGCAAGTATATGGCTTTTCGCCAGTGTGGACTTTCATGTGCCTCAGTAAATGTGAAGCCTGAAAAAACGCCTTCGAGCACTGTTCACAGGAATAGGGTTTCTCTCCAGTATGGGTCCTCAGATGTTTCTTTAAATTTGAAGCATCAGAATATGCCTTCGAGCACTGTTCACAGGAATAGGGTTTCTCTCCAGTATGGGTTCTCAGATGTTTCTTTAAATTTGAAAGGTCAGAATATGCCTTCAAGCACTGTTCACAGGAATAGGGTTTCTCTTCAGTAAGGGTCCTTAGATGTTCCTTTAACTCTGCAGGTTGAGTGAATGTCTGCGAACGCTCACAGGAATAGGGTTTTACCCCAGTATGGCCTCTCATGTGTGCCTTTAAAGCTGAGAAACGAGAAAACGCCTTTGAACACAGTTCACAGGAGTGGTATTTCTTCCCACTATGGACCCTCAAATGTGACTTTAAATTTGAAGAACAGGAAAATGCTTTTGAACAATGTTCACACGAATAGGGTTTTAAACCCGTATGGACTCTCATATGCCTTTTTAAATGCCAAACCTGAGAAAATGCCTTCGAGCACTCTTCACACGAATAGGGTTTCTCTCCAGTATGGGTAAACAAATGTTTCTGTAAATGTGCAGCCTGAGAAAATGCCTTCAAGCAGAGTTCACAGGAATAGGGTTTCTCTCCAGTATGGGTCCTCAGATGTTGCTTTAAATGTGTAGCCTGAGAAAATGTCTTCGAGCACTGTTCACAGGAATGCGGTTTCTCTCCAGTATGGGTTTTCGAATGTTTCTTTAAACATAAAGCATCTGAAAATGACTTAGAGCAGTGGTCACAGGAATAAGGTTTCTCTCCAGTATGGATTCTGGAATGTTCTTTTAACTCTGAAGACTGAGTGAATGTCTCCAAACAATGTCGACACGGAAAGGTTTCTTCCCCAGGATGGACTCTCGAATGGTTCTTCAGGTGCGAACGCTCGGGAATTGTCTTTGAAGAATCCTTACAAAAGAAGGTTTCCGCACCAACACGGATCTCTAAACGCTGCTCCATTGCTGGAGAGTTGAAAAGTGCTTAGACACAAAGTTCACTTTTGCAAAGGTGGATTTTCAAAAAATTTCCTCCGCAATCAAACATTTCAAAAGAAATCATAAAATTGTTTTGTTTTCCAAATACAACTGCATAGATTGCAAACAGTTAGCCAAAACATTTGACTAAACTTCAAAACAAATTTTAAAAGAATATAGGGCAGAGCTCATTTTTTTATAGTCCAATCACTTATACCGAAAAACCAACTACACTCTACATCGACTTAATTTTGTTAATGTATGCATGTAATTAGAGCACTAAAAAGAAAAATTACTGGACTACAAATAGATTCCAACATAAGTCTGAGTTCTTATATTCAGAAGTGCTTACTTTTAAAGGTTTTTGGCCAATATCGGAAAAAGAAAAGACTCAAATGTTGACAAGCAATTATTCTTAAATAAGTATAGTGCTCTGACTTAAATCTTCCAAAATAATTTAAGGTGTCTTTTAAATTACATTCATTTAATTCAATGTAACTCAGCTGGAGGCAATGTTCTAGAAAATTTTAGTTGCACATGATAGATTTAAAAACGTGAAAGAAATAAAGATGATTTTAATCTTAGGGTATTGATGATCTATTTAAACATGAAGATAAAGTTAAGAAAGGTCCTTTATCATTAAGTCAGAAAAAGTAAGCCTCTGCTTGCCAGCAATGTCATGCCGTTATCACCTCCTGCTAACAAGAAGTACAGAAACTAGTTACATTATCCGATGCACATACTACGAATTTTTTGCTTTCATCACTTCAGTTTTCTTGTAACATTTTTATACGTATACCAAAAACAGATGTGCTTTATTGATATTTAGATGAGTATAAGCAAAGTAATCACTATTTCAGGTTTGAATGCATGTAGTAATAGACGCAATCCATTGAAGTTTTACGAAAGACACTTTGAGCTTCAGCAGCACAGACCTCTGTACCATCAGTCAGAGCCTCCGTGCTCTGTCACTTTACTCGCTCAGCGAAGGAAACGCAGCTCTTTTTCTTGAGCCATAACTTTCAGAATAGCTGCACTTGAGTTCAATTTCTTGAAATTTTCATTTTGATAAATCATCAGAGGTATGAGGATGCATGAGATCAGGGACAAGTTTGTATTATTAGAGTTGAAATTTGATAAAATTTTTGAAGTCTGATGTCACGCAGCCCAGATTAGTTCTGAAAATAATGGAAAGAATGAAAAATGAGAATAAAAATTTTTTTAAATACAATTGTTATTTATCAAAATCAATGAGCGGTAATGATATAAATGAAGTAAGGAACACTGAAGAGGAAAGAAAATTGAGAAAACCAATTAAAAGGGACTAGATAAAAGTTAATTGTTCGCATAAAAAAAAACAGCAATGCAGAAGAAGTTTAAACAGTTATAACAAATTTGAAACACTAATAAATACGAAGATATCACAGTACGCTACCAACTACCGGTAGCTTCTTTCGACGCGTCTGTTGCAAATTCACAATAAAGACGGCACTTTTAAACCCAAATGTATTTTTCTGATATATTTGATGACTCAATAGCAATCACAAATGTTTCAGAAACCAACTGTACCCTATAAATTGTACTAGAATAGCACAACAACCCCAGATTAAGCTTAGAGCAGCTTAAAGTTATCGAGATGTCAGGCCTATCATTTGGGGGAGGGGAAGGGGGTCAATTTCCACCCCCACCCTGATTTAAAAAAATCAGTGTATTTACATATAAGTGGGTGTGGGTTTTGTTGTTTTCCACTGCAATTGCATTGTGTTTGCCCTCCCCTCCTTCCCGTAATAACTCGAAATGACAGGCCTGCACGATATTGAAACATAGTGCGTTAGTGAATAGAATGCCACACAAATCTGCATCCCCCATTAACTATGCAGGCAACCATGTCGCTCTTTGTAAAACTTCGTAAACAAGACAAATACCACTGAAGAGGGTCATTCCGTGTCAAATCAACACACTTTTAATAAAAATTTTACCTCACCCCTTTAGATTTTCTTGAAATTTGGTACATTGATAGCTTGTGCTTATGTGAATAAAAATACAAAATTTCAAATTTTTATCTTAAATAGTTTTTTGTATACGGCCTTTTGATGTTTTCAAAAAATCGTGAAAAAACGACAAACAATTTTCAAACTGGCTCTTAGAGAAGTGGGACAGGTGCCAATTTGCAGCTTTTTTAATGCTCTTTTCAGAGATATGCAACATGACATAGGTTGTAATGTAAAAAATTTCTTTAAAATGCAAATCAAATTTTTTCTTTTGATTTTTTTTCAAAAAGTACATATTTTAAAATTTTCAAAAAATTTTTATGAATAGATAGTATTTTCACAAACTACCATGCAAAGTATGATAATGGGATGGTAATGGGGTCTATGTTAAAAAAAATTATTACTGGCCCTTGTTTTTTTATAAATACACAGTTATGATCAAATGATGATTTGAATATAGTGAAATGAGATTTTATGAAAAATAATCATATGTACACTGCTCGACATTGAAAATGCAACACCAAGAAGGGGTGGTCAGAAATTGATGAAATTTGGTAAGAAGACAGAGACAGCATGGAACAATAAGTGATATTTATTTCAAAATAAATAAGCAAAATTTAGAGCGAGGACGGCGTCAGCTCAGTAAGAAGTAGGACCACCGCGGACAGCGATGCACAAAGAAACACGTCTAGGCATGGAGTCAATAAGCCTGCGAATGGTGTCCTGAGGGATCATTCCCTTTCAACCATTTGCCACAGTTCGTCCTCTGAACGAAGCAGTGGCAGGTTCTGCAAACGGCGTCCAATCACGTCCCACACATGTTCGATTGGTGACAAGTCAGGAGAGTATGGTGGCCAGGAAAGCATCTGTACACCTCGTAGAGCATGTTGGCTGATTCGAGCACTGTGAGGCCGGGCGTTATCCTGTTGAAAAATTGCATTTGGTAGACCCTGAAGGTAGGGGATTGCCACCGGCCGCAGTACATTATCTACATATCGTTGGGCCGTCATAGTGCCCCGAATACGAACTAGAGGTGATACGGAATTGTATGCAATAGCGCCCCAAACCTTTATGCCACGTTGTCGCGCTGTGGGGCGTTCCACAGTTACTGCCGGATTCGATCTTTCTCCACGTCGACGCCACACACGTATGCGATGACTATCGCTGGACAAACAGAAGCGGGATTCATCTGAGAACACTACGGTTTGCCATTCTGCCATCCACGTTGCTCTGGTCCAGCACCATTCCAAACGTTGGAGTCTGTGCTGTGAGGTCAATGGCAGTCTTCTTAGCGGGCGCCGTGATTGCAGGCCACGTGCAACCAGTCGACGGGTAATGGTTCTGGTCGACACAGGAACATCCAGGGTACCTTGCACGTGCTGCAGAATCGACGTACAAGTGACTTGCGGGTCCGCCACAGCTTGTCGGTGAATCCGTCGATCCAAGCGATCTGACGTCACTCTGGCTGCACCTACACCCCTCAATGTGGCTGCATTTCCTCTTTCCAACCATCTCCGACACAGCTGATGCACAGTGCTTGCATCCATGTGGGTATCAGCTGCAATTTGACGTATGGACCAACCTCCCCTTCTCAGTCCGATCACCATACCCCTTGTAAAGTCGTCTATATGCTGGAAGTGTCTTCGTTGAGGACGGCGTGGCATTTCCTCCTATCACACGTATCCTTCGAGACAAAAACCAAATTTCTCCGATAATTAGTCTGGCAGAAAAACCAACATGAACATAGCCCACTTTTCAACTTCATTCTCTTATATCTTACTTCACGTGCGTCGGAGAGCTGCGCATTTCATATCATTTGCATAACTCAGTGACGTGCGTCTACGGTAAAATTTGCATGAATTTCTGATCACTCCTTCTTGGTGTTGCATTTTCAATGTCGAGCAGTGTATATTAAACTATGTCTATATATTTGTTAAAAAACACTATATGGGAGTTAAATAACTGTTCAATAGTAGATAGATCTATTAAAATATAAAATTTCTGATGTTTTAAAAATCTACAATAAAAAAATTAATTTTTCCAAACAAAAAAAAAAAAATGATATTAGTTTTATTAACTACCCAGCAAAAAATTGTGACGGAATAGTAATGGAGTCTGTAAAAAAAAAAGTTTTACTGACTTTTGTTTTGATTCAAATAGACCTAACTGTTTTGATCAAATAAGTCCTATAAATGCTATCATGAAAAATATTAATGCATTAAACTTTTAATCAGCCTTACAAAAATATTAGTAAAAACTAAGGCAAATAAAACACCCTCTCAAATAATATTAAATAATTTTATGCTGTCATGAAAAGTTAGTTTATTCACAATTAATATTGTTGAAGGCTAAATAGTTTGATAAGCACACATTTTTGAAACAGACATGAGAATTCACTGGATAATAACGAAATAGACAAGACAAAAAGGTACCTGGATTCGAAAATTTATCACATAATCCATCAAGAAAAAACTGGTAATTGGTAAATTTCCAAAACAAAATCGGGTATTTAATTTAATATAGTTAACTTCTTGGTACCATGTCCTTTTTCAAATGTAACTCTTGAGGCAAGACATATAACTAATAAATTAGGTTGAAGTGGTCAAGAAATGCCAAACTTGAAGGTTCAAGAAGGCATCTGGGTAGTATATCTGAGAGCTTTTGAAGTTGCATAAAATTATCCTCCCCCCCCCCCCCCCACACACACAAGCCAGGCTGTGTCCACAAGCATTCATTCAGTGATTAGAAAACCTTGCTGACTAGTAGTGTTTTAAATTTTATTAATATCTGGAGTTATCAATTTCATAATGTAAAATAGTTCTGATACCAACCTTACTACTTTAAACTTCAGTGGGGTTTGTTTTGTGTGTGTGTGTGTTTTAATAGCTAATTTAATCTATGATTAAAACTTGTAAGTAAAGGGCAAAGTTTAGCAATTTTTTTTAAACGTGGAAGCTAAGGAAAAATGCAGTACTGTGGTAAGAGTTGAGTGTTGTAATCCATTGAAGAAAACAAATCATCATGTTTAATTTAAAGACTTTGATAAACTGATAAGCATACTTTCAAAAAAAAAAAAGCACATTAAGCATCCGAGCAGAAAATGTATGAGAAAAAAGGAGCACTAAAACCAATGCGTGTCGGTGGTCGGTCTGGCCTAATATTCAGGGGTGTGAAGAGGGAAATATTGTCCCTTTGGCTTTGAGAAAGTATTGTATGTATTTGGTTGTGCTTTTTGTTCATTTTCTATGTAATACACGTTGAGTATACCCTTATATGACGGTAGAAGACGTTGGCGTCATCATTTCTTTCGACAAATCTATTATTTTATTTTAATGGAATAAGGGGGGGGGGGCGCCGAAGCGAGGTCTTGCCCCTGTTCGACACTGACCTAGTTACGTCCCTGGTCAGCCACCACTGCTCATGGCTGTCTTTGTGATGTATTTAAAAGACACTCCATAATAAATGTGCATATTAGTAAGAAAATACTTGAAACTTTAAACTTACTTGCTTTGATGAATACATTTAAGATTTCGAACAAATGAAAAGTTCATGGTCAACACACGGTCGATTTGTCAAAAGAATATCATCCCTATGCAAAGTTTCAACTTACATTCATCTTCCATTCCGGATTATACGAGGAAATTAATAAAAATTTTCAAGCGCAGTAAGTCAATTGTAGCATTAACTTAGTATCGAATTTATTCAGAAAATTCAATTCTCCAGGTTTCCAGCTCGCAAAAACAAAGCTCACTCTTTGACGGTTGCAGATAAGCAAGGTAAACATTTGAAAGTGCTAGCCATTTGCGGAAGAGACACTTAGTTTATGCTGAAGAGGAGAAGCCTTCTGAGGAATAGTTTATGCTGAAGGGGAGAAGCCTCCTGAAGAAATCTCCTTTCTTGTTTACAACTCCGATTATTCAATATAATATAATATACTTTGCTTTTGTTGTGTGAAGTTCGAGTCTAAGAATATTCTGTTGTTTCTAGCCAAAATATTCGAGCACGAATTCCAAGGATACAGTTTTAAAATTCATTTTCTTCAAAGTAGGAAGTGTACCGTAAGTAAGAATCTCAAGAACTTTTTACAAAGATAACTTTTGTCTTATTCTCACCTCGTTCTTTCGATCGAAAGAAGGGACGCCATTTTAATGAATTACTTTCCCTCGCATTTAACTAGAAGTCATCACTAAAATCATAGATTTTTTTGGGGAATTAGTGGGGGTTATTTCATAGTATTATTTGCTCAAAACGTCCAATGCAGTGGAGTCTCGAAAATCCGAAGTTATTGAGGCTGGCACTTCCTCGGATTATTGAAAACTCGGATTGTCTGAAAAATATGAAAAATTTTGGCAATTCATAATGATACTCAACTATGATAAAAACGGAACTGCAAACTATTTTTCTTTTAAATAATTCATGCAGATAGATTTAGAGTTCAGAAATATTTTAAATTTTTTTTACTGTTTTAATACATTACTTCCTTTAGCTGCAACATCAAACCCACGTTTTGAAAAAAAAAAACAGCTGAGGTGGCTTCAGTGGCATATATAGGTTTTTATTTTGGAGGGGGCCCATATAATTCAGCTCCCCCCCCCTCCCCACCAACACTCGTTCTTTCTTTCTTTTTTTTTTTGTTATTACTGTAAGACAGGAAGAAATTTTCAAATTGAATTAAAGTGTTATAACTTTTGGAAAAGATCGGAAATCAGGGAGTTTTTAACTCCCTCCGAAACTTTTTTCAAAATTGAAATTATTTTAGGCTATCTTTGATGATGTTGCAGGATCGGGACTCCTCGGGAAACTTAATGAAACTTAAGTTCTAAACACGTAATTTCAGGCTATCTTTGGTGACGTTAAAGGAATTGGGAAGACTCGGGGTGTCTCACTGAAGAACAACTCAGGGTGTTTTTCAGATAAGGTTTCTTTTTTTCTTTTTTTTTTTTTTGAACTGAAGTCTCATTTAAGTTATCTTTGGGAAGGAAAAGTTTAAAGACCCTGCCCTGAAAAATTTTTGAAATATTGAAATGCCATTTCGTATTCTCTTGGGAAACGTTAAGAGACAAGAAGTAGTTAAGGATCTCCCTCTGAAAATTTTCGAAATTGAAACCTTAAATCATCTTTACTTTAGACCATCTTTGGTAGTAATGTTAGCAAGGACTCTCCTCCCAAAATGTTTTGAAATTAATATTTTAAAATTTTCTTTATTTAGGTTATCTTTAATACTGTCAAGAGAAGAGGCAGGATTCGGGTGCTGTGCTCCGAAATTTTGTGGCAAGTTTCAAGAATGCAATTTTGAGCTCTATTTTTTGAAACTGAAAGTTCAAAAGTGAACTTTTAGCAGAAGTGTCTATTACCCCCAAGAGCAATGGCTTACTATGCTCAAACTCCACGAAGATCCCTCTAAAAACGAAAACCACTTGTAAAAGATAAAGAAAACAAAAACTTTTAAAAACGCTCTTTAAAAGTAATTCAATAGTGTTGCTTCCGCCATGATTCTTAGTGGGAACATTCACTTTTAGGCTTTGTCTGACAACATTTAGGATAATAAAAGGATTTAGGGACTCGGGCGTAGAGACTGAAATTCGGGAGCACTCATTTCTGAAAACACATTTTACAGCTAAAGACGATTGAAATGTAAGGGGGATATCAAGTACCGTTAACTGTTTGAATTTTAAATCTCTGAAATGCCATTTGAGGCAATGTTTGACCAAGGTATTGGAGAAGAAGCCGGGAAAGGAACTCTCTTCTGAAAATTTTTAGATATTGAAGTCTTGAAAGTGCAATTAAATTTCACGTTCTAAAACTGAGATTTCAAGATC
Organism: Uloborus plumipes; assembly: GCA_038373865.1. NCBI lineage: Eukaryota > Metazoa > Arthropoda > Arachnida > Araneae > Uloboridae > Uloborus > Uloborus plumipes. The sequence goes on along the minus strand of JAXGGA010012373.1, from coordinate 19,011 downwards.
TCCTTGGACTCTTCAAGGAATTCATTCTTGGCCAATACACGGACCTCAACTTTCCACCCTAAATCCGGTACTGAGCGGCTTTCTATTCTTTCATTTCACCACTGGCAAAGCGATTGAAAGTTACGTGCCCCTTCTAGATGGGCCGGATACGGCTTGAACTTCTACCTCGTCCAATTTTGTTTTTTGTTTAGCTGAAAGCTTGGAAATTATTTGTGAAAAAACTAAAACCGAAAATGATTGCACTTTATTTTAAATTTCTTGCTAGGAAGGAATGATTACACTTTATTTTAAATTTATTGAGTGTAGCATTATTTAAAAGACTTATTTCCTGACTGACTAGAAAAAAAAGGAAAATGAGAAGAAAGAGAGAAATGGTAATTTGCTGACTAATAATCTTCATCTGTTGATTATTTTTCATTTAAAGACTTCTATTTAAAATGATTAGGATTTTTGTCAAAATAACACGCTTTTCTAATTGAAATTTCTTCATTTTCACAAGACACGTTTTTTTTCTCTTGAGTAAAACGCAAGGGCTCCCTGACCCTCTTTGGTTACATCACGCCTGATGCCATCTAACGAATTATTATTATTAGCAATAATAATTTATTTATTTATGTATTTCAAGCTAAAAGTATGTAAATAATTTATGAGAAAACTTAAACTGAATAACTACCTTTATTTTTTTTTTTTAAATCCTTTTTTTTTTGTGTGTGGGGGGCAAGACCCTCTTATATACACCTTTAAAAAATATTAATAGTGTTTTTTTTTTAAGTTTTTTTTTTTTTTTTGAGCAAACCCAAACTGAATACCTATTTTTGAAAAAATGTCTCTTGATTTCAGGGGGGGGGGGGGAGGATTCTCGCCCCCTCCCCTTATATACGCCCTTGGGTGGCTTTATTTTGTTTTTCTGCACCTAATAAAGCAAGTTCTAATGCTGCAAAACCCTCACTGTGAGATTTTTTTTTTTCAAGTGGCTGAGAATTATTTTCATCTGTTATCATATCTGAATCATTTTCATCTGTCTTCCCTGTCTTCTACCATTCCTATGATGTCAGATTCTGTTATTTCATCGCTGTTTAAGTAATTTTCAACATCAATTGATAGTACATAATAATCTAAAATATGCTAGTACATAATATGATAGAGTTTTTTTCTTCGATGTAAATAATTATTTTTGCAGCTTAGAATTTTTCAAAAATGAACTTCTCATAGGGTCCGGCTACCTGTGCATATTTTTGCTTATAGTTAAAGGGAATTAGTTCTTTTTCTACCGTGTTCAAAGTAGTTTTTATGTTTGTTTGTCATTCTTTTTTACGATATAAGCTTTTTTTTCATCATTTTCAGAAGTAATCTGGACAGCTGGATGTCAGACTTCAACTTTTGTGACATCGAGCGTTAACGCCATCACTGCACACCTCTCACAGACATCTGAACAAGTATATCCAAGTGAAGATTTGGGATTAAGACAAAGAGCCGTCTTGCCTCATTGAGCCAGTCAAAGAAAGCAGAGTATTCCAAATGTTACGCAATAATATATGTTGCTGAAAGACCAGAACCTGCTTCGTAATGTCACCAATATTTGAGTCTAATATTATATATGTTGACAGCTAACACAACTCATTAGCAGTTACTATTTTTTTTAAGGAAGTTTGTTTATTTAGTTCCTGATGTCAATTTGATTGTTCTTTGTTTTTGAAAAAAAAGTTGAAGTTTAAAGAGCAGTACACTGAGATAATACTTAAACAATAGATTTATTCTGTAGAAAGTAATGTATACATTAGACTAGTTAGTGGAGCCATACATATTCTATGACTTGCTGCTGTGCTCATTTAAATGAGATTGAGGCACTTAACTTTTAAGTTGATCTTTATGAAATATTTAACGAAGCTTGGAGTTGTACTGTGAATTTGAAATTCTCTCTTTTTTTTCCTTTCCACTTCCGCGGACAATTGCATGCACTGCTACATTTACCGAACTCCCCCCCCCCTCCGAGTTTCTTTATTCTGTATAGTATATTTCAAAAAAATTAAAAGAAGCCTTCGATTATGTTAAAAGTTTTGAATTCTGGGTACACTCCTCTTATCCAAACACAATTTACAAGGCAGCACTTCAGTCTGCTTCATTGTTTGAAATTGACGAGAAAATGTGTCGACGCATCTATTATTTTGCAGCCATGACGGCTCCTGAATTAATTAGATTCTCATTGAAATCAATGAAACAAGGATTTTAAATTTTTCCCTCTCCCCCCCCCCCCCCCTTCTCATTGCGTTGTCTAAACTGGCAGCTTTGCAAATTCTGTAGCAAACAATAGCCAGACAATAAGGACTTAAAAATTAGTTGACTGACAAACCGTTTTTTTTTTTTTTTTCAAAACCTTGCTTGTGAAATTTGTTAACATTTTCTCTCTCTCCAAATGTATGAAATCATACTTTGAGGAAAACTCTTGGCTCTTGTAAATTGTTCATAAAGGCGTTTTCAAGTGGTGAATCATTGACAGGGAATCTTAAAACCCAGTGAATTTTGGGCAAAGATACTCATACGCGATTCGGCAATGGCTGATCACACATGCGCGCTCTGCTCAAAGACATTTTCGAGTTCTTCTAACTTAAAGATACATTTGCGGGTCCATACTGGGGAGAAACCCTATTTGTGTCGATATTGCTCTCAGACATTCACTCACTCTTCAGATTTAAAGAGACATCAGAGGACCCATACTGGGGAAAAACCCTATTCCTGTGAACAGTGCTCGAAGGCATTTACCCAGGCTTCGTCTTTACAGAGGCACATGAGAGTCCACTCTGGGGAAAAACCGTATTCGTGTGAACTCTGTTCAAAGACTTTTTCCCAATCTGCAACATTAAAGACACATTTGAGAGTCCATAGTGGGCAAAAGCCCTATTCGTGTGAGCTCTGTTCAAAAGCATTTTCCTATTCGTCGGATTTGAAGGCACATTTGCGGGGCCACACCGGTGCAAAGCCCTATGCCTGTGAACTCTGTTCAAAGCCGTTTTCTTGTCTGACAGCATTGAGGCTACATAGGAGAAGCCATACTGGTGAAAAAGCCTATTCGTGTGACTATTGTTCAGAGGCATTTGTATACTCTTACCAATTAAAAGTGCATTTAAGAGTTCACGCTGGGGGAAAACCCTATTCGTGTGAACATTGCTCACAGTCTTTTCCCTGTTCTTCCGATTTAAAGACACATTTGAGAAGCCATACTAGGGAGAAACCCTATTCCTGTGAACTCTGTTTAAAGGCTTTTTCTTACAAGTCAAATCTTAGGAAACATTTAAGGGTGCACACTGGACAAAAACCTTATTCGTGTGAGCTGTGTTCGAAAGCGTTTTCTGGTTCTTCCGATTTAAAGGCACATTTGAGGGTCCATACTAGGGAGAAACCCTATTCCTGTGAACTCTGTTCGAAGGCATTTTCTGATAGTTCAAATTTTAGGAGACATTTAAGGGTGCATACCAGGGTTTGAAAAAAAACGTTTTTTTTTTTTTAAAACCCAGCTTTTTCGGGTTTTTGATGAAAAACAATATCAGTCTCTGTTTGAACATAGAATACCTACTTATACGTTTCATAGAATCAGGTGAGACCTGAAGAGAAGTCACTGTGACCTAAGGGCGGATCCAGAAATGTTCCAAGGGAGGGGCGATTGGTTTTTTTTTCTACTCGCCCCCCTTTTTTACCACATATCCTGGTTAACATATGTTTATTACAAATGTTTCTGTCTTCAATTTCGAAAAAATTCCAGATCAGAGCCCCGAATCCCAACCACCTCTCATAGTATCATCGAAGATCATCTAAAATTGCCTTTTTTGACCTTCACAGTCGAGAAACCGAAAGAGAAGAGTCCCTCAAGGGAGGGGTGATCGCCCCTCCCCTGTACCCGCCCGTGCTGTGACCTCCTAAGAAACTTCTTTGAGAAATTTGGAAAAAGCATTGTAATATTGAATATTTTAAATTCATGTTATATTTTAATCGATACTGAATTGAATTTATAGATTGAAATTAGAGATGGAACGAAGCTTCGGTCTGGCCGAAGCATGAGTTGTGTTTCGGCTGCTTCGGCCTGAAATTTATGCAGCAAATTTTCTGTTACAATTATTATCATATAAGATAGTCTTTTTAACTCCAAATTGTTCCTCATGATAAAGCATAATAGAAATTTATATTCAATTAAAAATATGTGCGTATTGAACATTTGAAGCCAGAATGCATTCAATAATTAATAAAATATTTATTAACACTATGTTCTTTTAAATATTACATTTCGTTATATTTGTTCAAAAAAACTTTACTTTTAAAATAAAATCTATATAAATATAATGCATTGAGTATTTTTCAATGATTTCTAGCTTTGAAACTTTGAACAATGGTAATGGTTCTTATGCTTACAAGGGCAGATGTGCAACTATTATAAATCCTGAATTACTTTCTTTTAAAATTTTATATTTTTTGAAATTTATAGGTACACAATTTCAGTTTTTTAAACAGATGCATTAATCTATCAACATATATTAACTTATTATGTATTTCATTGATCAAGATTCTAAACAACAAAATCAGGATATAGTAAAACAAGTAAGTAATTGTTAATGCATAACTTAAAGCTACATCTTATTTATTTATTTTTGTATAAATCAAAATATGAGGAAAGGGTCCAGTCCATTAGTAGCACACATCCACCCAAGATCCGCATTTTAAGTATTTATAATTAAAAAAGAATAAATTCTGATTAGTTGATTAACTTTAAAAAAGATTCGTCATTTATACTTGAATTAATAGAATAATACCTGCTCATTTGTCACACAACTTAGAATTAAAAACCAAACCCTCCCCCCCCCCTTTTTTTTTTGACAAAACTCAACCTTGGAATGAATAGTTTCTTTGAACTTGTGACATTATTAAATAATCCCCTTAAAATAAATACCAAATGAAAGACAAGTAAAAAAGAATGCATGATACTATTTTTTCGAATTCACCAAAAACTGAAGCATTTTGCATTAAGAATATTAAGATATTTATAATAAAATATATAACACAACGTAAATAGTAGTAGATTGGGTAGCTCTATGGTATAATACATGATCATATCAGTTGTTTTATTATAAAACATCAACTCAACAGCAGACTGAGCTTTTCAAGTTCCAAGTAGAGCTTCCTACTACTAATTTGCAATACAAAAATAGTAATGTCGTCTTTTCTTGTACTAGCAGTACAAAGCAAAACAAAACAAGAAAACTTTTAATTAGTGAAATTAATTTAAGAATGACTCAGTAAGCTGAAAATGTTGTGTAATACTAAGAACATTAAAATAAAAAAACCAAACTAAAAATAAACTTTAATTAACGAAATCAATTTAAGAATGCCACAGTAAGCTGAAAATATTGTGTAACGCTAAGAATTAAGAATATTAAAACAAATGGAGAAAAGTATAAAACTCTACGCATTTAATCCAAAAACTTCAATATGTGCGCCAGCCGAAGCTTCGGCCATTAGTTGGCCGAAGCTTCGGTATTCGGCGCTTCGGCCAAATGCCGCTTCGTTCCATCTCTAATTGAAATTATTGCTTTTTTAATCTCTTAAGAATTAAAAAGAAAAAAAATTCTGAAAATTACGTGCAGTTTTATTTTTAATACCTAATAAACTGTCAGGAAAGGATGATGGCAATATCTGGACCAGGTACTGTCCAAAACAAATATTACAACTAAATAGATCAATACGAGTTTCTAAGCTTAGTATTGATCTAAACATTTGTTATTTTTATAGTTTGTTTCTAAAATAAAGGTTTTCAATATGCAGTAAATTTTGCAAAAACCCACTTTACCGATATAGTGGGTTTTTCCAATGGGCTTGCTCGAAAAAACCCAAATGTGTTTTTTCAAATGGGCTTGCTCGAAAAAACCCAAGTGGGTTTTTTCAGGCTGGGCAAGCTTTGGTGAACCCTGATTTTAAGGGTTTGGTTTTCACACCTGTTTCAAGGCGTTTTCTGATAATTCAAATTTTAGGAGACATTTAAGGGTGCATACCGACAAAAAGCCCTAATCGTGTGAACTCTGTTCAAAGAATTTTCCCTGTACCATCAAACTGGTAGTTAAAATTTATTTAGAATACCAGCAAGACGCCACAAGTTTTTATTAGTTAACCAAAAGGCAGAATTTTTGTCATAGTCATATTTTTCAAAAAAATGCAAATTCATTAGTAAAGAGAAGGTCCTAAAACTGAGCTAATAAATTTCTTTAATAAAAGTTTTGACATATTTTATGTACATTACATTCATGTAAATTTATTCTCCATTCAATTTTTTTTCATTGTTTATTTTAACGAGATGTATATAAAAGAGCATGTTTTCTTGGCTTCCACTTTCCTCATGATGTGTGAAAGTCGAATTAATTCTTGAGTGTATATGTTAAAAGAAACATATGTAAATAATGTGTTTATAATAAAAAATATATTGAAATGAATATGTCTCGGTTATTTACAAGTACAAATGCACAAGAAGATGTGGCTTTCTAGAAAAATGTAACTATACATGTTCGAATCTTCCAGTGGTGCAAGTGCTGCGCCAATTGCACCACACTGCGCCAAATGAAGAATCTTGCGCCATCCTGCTCCCAAACGCACTTTTTGATCGAAATTGCGCCTGACTGCGCCAAAACGGCCGTTTTTCTAGCGAATATCGCGAAAAAGTGGCATAACTTCTGCTTTTGTTAACCGTACGTTGTGACGGTTGCTATGGCGATGTTCTGAACACGTGCGTCGCGAAAAATATTCTCCTTATCTGAAATTTCAATCCTTTTGCATCTTGCAAAAATTTTGATATTTTTCAGAATCCAAAATTATTTTGACATCTGCTACCTCAGCTTAACTTATTTTATGTTTTATTTTGAGTAAAAAGTGATTTATTTTTAGATGCATGTCAACATCTAGCATTTACGTCGCGAACGAAGCTTCCTATGTTGAAGATTTCAATCCAAATTCATCTTTCAAACATTTTAATATTTTTGACAATTAACCGTTATTTTGACAATAAATACCTTCCATTAGCTTGTTTTAGCTTGTATTTTGATAACAAATAATTATTTTTTTTTCTATTTATATACCTATTAATTTTTGCAAGCTTGATTTTAATTAGCATTAGGTTATCCATTGCTTCATTTTTTGGAAAACAATTAAAACAATCAAACACATAATGTTTAATTATGGCTTTGTACTGAAAGGCAGTATTTTGAAAAGTTGAATTTGTAAAATTATAATTTTAAAAGCTTAAAATATAATTTTCCGTGCTACTAGCAGCAGTGCTCCCATTAGGTCATTAAAGGAAAGATAAAATTTTGATGTACAAAATTCAGAAATACTTTATGGCATCTCATAATTACATCATTCTGCTGTTTAGAAGTTCTTTTAAGTTTTGTAACCAGCACAGATTTAAGCCATTAAAAGCAGAGAGAGAAACAAATTAAATGTGAAGCAGTATACGATAGTTACACAAGAAGCTTAATCCAATCAAGAGTCATCAGATTCTTTATTAAATTTAGCAAACCAACGACAAAAAACAGCTGTTAAGAACAATGTCTTGTCTGAAATCGAGTTGCAAAATGGATGTTAGAAGATGCAGAGAAGTTATGAGAAAGAGAAAGAACAGTAGAACAAAAAGAAACTAAGTTAAACTTTTAAATTAAGGTTCTTCAATTTTAAGCCCACAAAATCGAATTTTGCACGATAAAACATAAAAAAAATTTTAGTTTCCTTTTCAAGCACAAAAGTAGTTCCTCAATTTTAAACTAAAGCTCATTGTTAACTAAAGAAAATCCAAATGTTATTGATAATTATGCAACTAAAAAACCAAAAAATGTCTAAATTTTTCATATTGTCGTGGAAGCTTTAAACCAAACGTTTGCATTTCATTCTTGACCACCACGAATGCGTTCCTAGGTTATTCATGGATAGGATTCTTTTCTAAAAAATGAAAAAGGATTGGTAGTATAAATGTAATTGTAAAAAAGTGGATGAGTTTATCGTTTCAATTTGACTTTAAATGAATGTTCTAATTTCTATAATCCTTGTCTCTGAAATTTGAGTTAATTACAGTGAAACATTTTGCTGTTCACCTATTGAAACTACATCTAGTATTTTTAAACTATAACTAAAATTTAATAATAGATAATCAGTGCTTAGTTAAAATGCTAATATATTTCTGTACCTTAATGCAAAAACAACCAATGTCAAAATTCGTCGAATTGATATATGCAGGTTCAAAGATTTGAGTCTCCATAGGAATGTGTTAGATTTGGTGTCTTAGTGTCGCTCCACTGCTAAAGCGGTTTGTTTTAAAACGTTGGTTGTTGTATATGACAGAGGATACCTTTCTGTCCCCATTACGATAAAAAACTAATAACATCTAATTTTTGACATTGGTTGTTCTTGCATTAGGTACAGATTTAAATTACTATAAATGATGTGTTTATCACAGTTACATAGTATCTTATTCAAGCCTGCTCCTAAACACAATTCTGCCGCTCCCAAATGGTATTTTTGCTGCTCCTGAAGATGTTCCCAAACCACATTTGGTCACTTGCACCCCTGATCTTCTGATCAAATTATGGATCAACACAATGTGTAAAATACCTAGTTTCATGTAAATGGCAGCAACTCTAACGTTCAACCCTTTTTTTTCACGCACCATGACCATTGCAGTTTTTGTGAAGCAATGACAATTTTATAGTTGCACTTCCTCTTTTTTTTTTTTCAGTTTCATTTTCATGCTTAGAGTATATTTAGGAAAAAACTCTAGAAAGCATTTCCATATGCATCAACCCAATATTTAATAAAAAATTATTAAACAAAAACCAATAGAACACATGTGTTTAAAAGAGACACTTTTTACACACAACATTATCTATTATTGGTTTGTGTGTTACAAACTGTGTATTATTCAATTATTAAACTGAACTTCCATAGACAAAAAAATTTTTATTTTTCAAATAAAAGCTTGATGGAGCATGTTAAAATTATTTAAAACAATAAAAGCTCATGTGATTGTTATTAAACTAATAAGAGAGCTCTTATAACTGGAATTTATTTATACTCAGATACTTTAAAATAGGCGTATCAAGTTTAGAAATTATTTATTTATACTCGGATACTTTAAAATAGGCGTATCAAGTTTAGAAATTTTACGTCATCTCCATGGAAACTGTATGAAAGAAAACAGCTCCACTTCTTTTATACACTGCTGTTGAGGCTTTTCCTTTATCCAATGTTTATCGAATTAAATTTACGCTTTTATTTATATCCTCATGTCTATTTCTCAATGTTTTCCAACAAATCTAGTCACACATGAAAGCAGTAAAAAAATTTTTAGTAAATGTTGTGCTTTATTAGCGTTGATTTTTCAATCGAATAATAGTTTGCACACAAAGCAATTCTGACGGTTTGCATTTAACCATAGTTGCAAAAGCTGAGTGGGGAAAAAGTCCACAACGCCGTAACTATGAACCATCAGGGGAAAAGTAAGGAGGGGGAAATTAATTTACTTTGAGCCGCCAGCTCTCGTGATGCCAGGTATAGTTTGGGATAATATATTCGTTTAAACATATGTGCAACCGGAAGATTCTTCAAAATATTTTTCATATAACAACCAGAAAATATCTCGCTCTGAAACAGCAAATCGGAAGTAAACATTCTAAAAAGAAAGAAATTAAAACACGAGTATAGATTTCTCTTTTTTTCTGTCTAGCTTCTAATTCGTTAAAATAATCTTTGATTATTTCAGTATTAAGTATTGCAGATGTATGCAAAGCTTGTTTTATCCTATATTTTAATTTCTAATAGTTTCCTAATATGGTTTTCCCTTAAAACTACTCAGATGCATTTTTAGCACCTCAGGAATAGCCTTGCATTTTAGTATACCGTCCCCCCCCCCCCCCAATTGAAAACGAGCATTTATTCTTCTTTTCATTTCTCAGTTCTGAATTATTAAAAAAAGAAAATTAAGTTAAACCGGGATTTTTTTTTTCTCTTAAATTTTTAAGGTGTACTTTTACTATTTGAATCCATCCCAAAGTAGCAGAGGGCACATTTACCCCCTCTCCCCCGTAAATCCGCCCATATTCATATTTGATATTGTGGCATATATGAGAAGCTATGAAAAATTCTCTTCCACTGATCATATTAAAATCTTGAGAAGCCCCCCCCCCCCCGGCTATATAAAAAAAATAAAACCCTTTAGCACAATTTTCCTAAAAAATATCAATTGTGTATTGTGCGATTCCCTCCACACATTGTGTGCGCACCTTTAAAAATATTCTTCACAGGGGGAACAAATGGAATGTGTGATAGAAGCTTTCAATTTATTGTTTACTTTTCATAGAGCTCACTAGATAGCAGCAGCATCTTGATCACTTTCAAAATTGAGGAAGACGTGTGACGTCATTTCCCGAGATTTAACCGTTTGTCTCCTGACTGTGCTGTTGTGATTGTAAAACTTTTGTGAGCTTTATAAAAGTAGGTAAATGTAACGTTTGAAGTTTTAATTTCTTCTTTTCGAATTCCTAATTGAAAAATGGAAAAGATTTAGAAATCGTGTCTAGGAATATGTTTCAGAACTAGTTTGCTTCTGCGAGATTGAAGAAGTTTGCATAGAAAGTTCTATTCACTCTAAAGGGTGACTCGCCTTATCAAGTAAGTTTTTATATTCCTTTTAAAGATTGACAATGCTGCATTGTTTCTTTATAAATTCTGTTGGAGTGTGGATATTGAATCAGTTACAGTAATACCTCATAAGTTAGTAGGGTAATAAAAGGGGTGTTCAAATGTTAATTGTAGATACGGAGTGGATCAACATTTTGGGGCAATCCGAACAACAGGTGCAAATTTCTTTTAATCATGCAAAAAAAAAAAAAAAAAACTATGTTTCGTCTTTGTTTGTTGATATTTTGGAAGTTAATGTTTAGTAAAGTTAAGAAATTACTTTTTGTCATTCTAGAAACACAGTTTGATAATTAACAAGACCTGTATGATCCGAGAATATATGTGTTTTTCAAACTGCAGCATAAAAAAGGAAAAAAAAAATCACTATGTAATGGGAGGATTTACGGGGTGTATCGGATCATGTATTTTTGTTAAGTTAATTCCTTCCACAGATTACTATGGTGGTTTACTTCACCGCACAGCAACACTTCTACATAAATTGTCAAAACATATGTATGTAAGCCCAGGACGACGGGTTTGAAGTAAACCCTACCAAAGTTCAGGTTTTTAAACTATATATGCCAATCTTTGTTTTAGTTAAATGCTTAGTATTTGTCTGATATAACCTCATAATTCCTCTGTTCAGAATACTTATGCTAACTGCACGAGTGTGTGTGAATCATAAACCAAAAATGTTTAAAAGGTGACCCATCATTAAAATTTCATGCTTTGGAAGAAAATATTGCAATCTTTAACAATATACTACTTGTTTAGACTACAGAACAAACGGTAAACATTGGAACAATTACAGAGTATAAAGCAGTGAGTAACCGCCCCTAAGCAAGGGCTAAGGCAGAAACATGCAATACACCGCCAACTCGACCATTTCGATCCATGGATCGAAATGGTCGAGTTGGCGGTTTATTGCAAATTACAGAGTAATTTTTTCTAGTTGTGTAAAACCTTCATAAGAACCTTAAAACTCTTGTATTGAATTAAATTGCATTACAACAGTACAATTTGTACAGGTAAAAGTGTCTGGTTAATTATACGTCTTTTCATTCATACATCATTTCCCTTCAGTCTGTATCGTAGGACACACAAACAATGCCTTGCCCAATCAGCACTCAAAATTAACAACAATCCTCTGGTCCAGGACCAAAAAAAATAGCCAGCACCAAAAAAAGGGGGAGGTCAAGAGAAATATATGGGAGGATGTAGATAGCAACATCTCTGAAGCTGTTTTTTTTTTCTGTGCAGAATTTGCTGTATTAATGGATTTTAACATTAATGTTAAAAAACATTTTTTTATGCTTTGATTAATCTTAATTTGCAAAGGAATGCAGAAAATTTATGAGATTGCTGTTTGAATACTTTTCCAACGTGTTTTTTAAAGTCCCAATTGCCCCATACAAGGCCTCAAAATGCAGAATTTTAAAACTTTTTTCAAAAATTTGCCCGGGGGAGAACCCCCCGGACCCCCTGGCATTACGGACATTCTACCTCACTTTAAAAAGTTCTCACTGCATATCTCTCTTGGTACCTCTACCCTCAGTAAAGGTCAGCTCAAGAAAATAGTAAGAATTCAAAGAAATGAAAAACACACACACATCAAACATCGGGGGGGGGGGGCAGCTAGAAATTAGACTCATAACACACACAGAAATGTATGTGTGTTTGGGCAATGTCCGAAACTGGGCCCCTCCCGAAATTTTTTCTGGATACGGCCTTGCCCGGCACAATGCAATTTGGGGTGTTTTGCTTATCACGGAACTACTTAAAACATTTGTTGTTGTTGTTGTTACCTTGTGTGAAGTTTGACTTCCATAGCACACATTTACCATAAGGACCCATTTATGGTGTAGGCAACCATTTACAGCACAAGAACACGTTTGCAGAAAGAGGGGGCAAGGACAGGAGAGAAAGTACATCCATGCCTGAGCCGGGATTTGAACTCGGAACCTCCCGATCCGGCCAGGCTTATATTTACTTTACCTCTGCAGAAAAAGGAAACAAATGAAGAGAAGATATTGGATGCATGATCTTCACAACTTTATTACATTCCCACTTTGTTTACTAAGAACCAAATGCATACGATCAGAATGAAAATCTGAACTTTTCTGTAGCACTAAAAATCGTCTGAGCAACAATAATGAAGCAAAAAATATTAAATAAAATAAGATTCTTTTATTGCTACATTTTTATTTATCTGCAAATTTCAGCTTATATATTATTGATGCAGGGGTGTTAAATTTAAATGGCTTCGCTATATGTTGCTCCTTCGAAGAAAGTAAGCAGATGAATGAATAACTGAGACGGTTGCCATCCGAAACAAACAATATCGTTTGAATGGAGATGAAACAATCGTCCACCAGGGGTCAATCCAGGATATTTGACCAAGGTCCTGTTTTTGGAATTTTGTAAAAAATAGTTCAGAATTTTGTGAAAACTAATTCCTAATTTTGTGAAAAGTACAGTTACGGCAAAAAATATTCCCTCTCTCTATCGTTCCGTAAGCTCGGATTTCTGTGAAGAGTCAGTTTTGAGTGTGGGATTTTTGTGAAAGGTCCATTTTTTAGTGACTGAATTTTGTGAAGAATCCCTTTTTGAGTTTCTGAATTTTGTGAAGGGTCCTTTTTTGAGGGACTGAATTTTGTGAAGGGTCCTTTAACGGACCTAATTTCTCTCTAGATTGACCCCTGTCCACGGTGGAAAAGATCATAGCATGTATTAATGCATTTCGAATGAGCCAATATCGGATGACGACAATCGTATACGATTTGTCGCTGTCGTGTCGGAAAGTGTAAAGGTGCTCTTACTCAGGGCCTGATTACCCAAAATGCTCGGGAAGCTTCAGCTTCTTCTCAGAGATTTCAAAGGGCCCGAAAATGACAGGAAAACTGCTTAAAAACCCCAATTTCAATTTTCATTCAATTCCGTAAGTTAGAAGGCTTTACTAAGCATCATCGTTTGATCGGCTACTTAACCAACGGATTACAGCATTTCCTGCTCTGTGATTGGTTTAACTCGATTCCAACCTAGTTGGTGATGTGTACTACGCATCGATCTGCGCATTTGCTGATTCTTTACTTAAACGAACAAGTCATGTGAATAATACGGCGTTCTCCTTGCTATGATTGGACCATCCTAGAATAGCCCACCTCTTGGCGACGTTTTAAAATTTCGGCCGAAAATCGCCGAATTTGGTTTCAGGAACAAACTTGGTTTGTATTAAGTAATAATCGCTAACTCGGCGAGGTTTCATAATGTCGCCAAGAGGCGGGCTATTCTAACATTTAGCCCTATTCAGTCAGGTTGTGAATTAGGCGCTGAAATGTAAGCAAAAGGATCAACCACGTGTAGTTCTATTATTTGCGATGTATTTGATTTGATTTCAGCTGTGTTTTGACCACGCTTTCTTGCAGCGAGTTAAATTATCAATCATGTCTGTTGTACAGCGCTCTAAATCTGATGTGGAAGTGAAAGAAATTGACAAAGATCGAAAAAACAAATTTCGATGGAGCTGGTTAGACAGAACTGTTACTTTACCGCTAAAAAGTGGAAATAGAGACGTGCTATTGTCTGAATGCATCAGAAAAATTGCTGAACCTGGCAAAGCCCTTTGCATTTTCTGTAATCAGAAAATTGACTATGGAAGCAAAGGGTGTAAAAGTATTGAAGCCCACATGCTCAGTAAGAAGCATGTGATGGAAGTAGAGTCTAGATTAAGCAATTATGCTCTATCTAGCTCTTTCTTTGGCAATTCTTCCGATCCTGCTCCTGATACAGTATATGGATTAAACCCTGCATTAAAGGTACAAGGACAAATACTTCCTGTTCAGCCACCTGCAAAACCATCTGTACCGATATCGGATCGCGTTTTACTCGGTCAAGCAATGGTGCTTGGCACATTGGCAGAACATAGTATCCCTTTTACCGCTGTCCCAGTGTTAATTAACCTTGCAAAGGAGCTAGCTAGAGATCCAAAGGCATTGGCAGCTTTGTCCATGGACAGAACTTTGGCATCTATGAAAATGAGGTTTGGTTTAGCTGAAACCATGTTGTCCGAAACTCTACATAAGATTCAGAACACTAAGTTTTCACTGAACATTGATGAATCCACAAGCAACAATCTTCTCCGCGTATTGACTATTCTAGTTAGTTATTACTGTGAAGATCAAAAGCAAGTAATAATTGAACATTTGACGTCATTAAGCTTACCTTGTGTTGATTCGGAAACAATTTTTCTTGCTATGGATTCCTTTTTTAAAGAAAATGATGTACCATATAAAAATCTCATTTCTATCCTAATGGACTCTTGTGCTGTAATGCGGGGCTCAAAACAAGGTTTTGAAACGCGTGTACGAAATGAAAGAGCGAACCATCTTCTTGATATAGACGGAGATTCCTGTCACCACATCCACAATGCTACCAAAAAATTTTGCCAGTCCTTCCAGTTTTTTGTTGAAAGTTTGTTTATTGATTTGAACAATGATTTTAAGTGGACGCCAGTTTTCAAAAATAAATTGGAGGAGATATGTTCAGTTTTAGGCATTAAATATTCAATGCCATCACGCTTTGTACCACACAGGTGGCTCAGTTGCTATGATGTAGCTGCAGAGACATTGAGAATGTGGAACGCATTATTAATTTTTTATTATTCATACTTAAAAAGCCAAGACAAAACCACATATAATGCTATTATTATAAATGTGTACAAAAAGTATGATGTAATATTAAAAGATGACAAATGTATTCATCTGAAAGAAATTCAAAAATCTCTCTCTGAAAGGCAACCAACCACAGCAATTGGGAAGCAGCGTAGATCGCGTATTTTAAATAAATTGTTTTATGAAAGGAAGAAAACATTGTTGATTTTGCAACTTTATACAGCTGTTTTACCAATGTTTAAGAAATATGTTTGTCTCTTTCAAAGTGAGGAACCCATGGTTCACAAACTGTATGATCAGCAATTAGCTGTTTTTAAGCAGTTCTTATGTTGCTGCATTAAACCTGAAGTAATAAATAAATATAAAAGTGGTGAAGAGCTTGAAGCTCTTCAACTTAAGAAAAAGCACCTCATGAAAAATAAGGAAATGTTTATAGGCGCTCAAGCTTCAGACACCTTAAAACGATGCAATCAAACCCTAACTGAGGATTTTTTGGGTAAACTTGGAGATGCTTACTTCACTTGTAGCAGCTATTTAAAAAAGAAGCTTCCACTCTCCAACGAAGTGTTGATTTGTGCGACTGCGCTGGATCCTAAACAGAAAGGTCGTAGTGTGACAATCAGAAGATTGGAACAACTTCATAACCTGATTCCCAATGTTCTGAGTAATGAAGAAATTGACAAATACATGCAAGAAGTGCGATTTTATCAGGTTGATGATGACCTTCCAGCTTTTGATTCATCTATCCGCATTGATGAATGGTGGACCAAAGTCTTTCAGAAAAATAGATATCCAACTCTGGAAAAGATGGTAAAAGCCATGTTAAGTATTTTTCATGGGCCCATAGTGGAAGGAACATTTAGTACCATGAATGATATTATTGACAAAAGATCAGGAAGGATGGACATAAAAACGTATAGTGCTATCCAGACGGTAAAATCAAAACTTAAGTCCAAAAAGAAAACGGCTGTAACATATTTTCACCGTGAAGATATCCGTAATGGCCCTATAAATTTAAAATTGTGTCAGAATATGAAAATGGCAAGAGCAAAATACCGACAAGAGAAATTAAGTGAAAAGAAAATAAATAAAAATGATTCATCCCAGATTGAAACAAAAAATTCTGTACAACAAGCATCAGTTGAAGAAGCTCATGCTTCTTTCCAGAAACACCAGACAAAACAAGCCTCTGAAGAAAAATTAAACCAAGTCAAACAAAAATGTAGTGAAGATGTTGATTCCTCAAGATTGATGAAGAAATCTTGTTCTGATGATATTTCAAATTGTAAAACACAAACAGGGCCTGTTGAAAAAACGCAAAAAGAGCAATGGAAAATGTTTTTTGCTAAAAGTTCAGGAGCAACCAAAAAGCTTTAGATAAAGTATTTTTAGCCTACTTTCCCGTTAAAAATAAAAGAAAGACGAAAAAAGTATTAAAATTGGCTTAATGCATCTAAAAAATATCGCCAAGTCCAAAAAATATCGCCAAGTTAAAAAAAATATCGCCAAGTTAAAAAAAATATCGCCAAGTCTAAAAAATATCGCCAAGTTAAAAAAATAAAAAGGTAAAATGAATATCGAAAAATTAAAAATTTGAAAGTAGGGTATTGAGATGGGGAATTTGTGTGTCGGTCTGTCGGTCGGTCTGTCTGTCTGTCCCCCCCCTAATAACTTTTGAATGAATATTCCGATTTGGACAAACTTTTTTTTGTTGGAAAGATCTCGGCGAGTACAGCTCATTCCCATATTTGATTTTTCGATTTGAACAATTTTTGGTTCAACTTTGAGCCGTTCAAACAACCTGTCCCGCGATGCTAACTTTTTAGTTAACAGTCCGATTTGAACAAACTTTTTTTTGTTCGAAAGATCTTTTCAAGGATACTTCATTCCTGTATCTACATTTTCGATTTGAACAATTTTTCGTTCAACATTGAACCGTTCAAGCAACCTTTCCCCCCTAATAACTTTTGAATGAACATTCCGATTTGAACAAACTTTTTTTTGTTGGATAGATCTCGGCGATTACAACTCATTCCCATATTTGATTTTTCGATTTGAACAATTTTGGTTCAACATTGAACCGTTCAAGCAACCTTCCCCCCCTAATAACTTTTGAATGAACATTCCGATTTGAACAAACTTTTTTTTGTTGGAAAGATTTCGGCGAGTACAACTCATTCCCATATTTGATTTTTCGATTTGAACAATTTTTGGTTCAACTTTGAACCGTTCAAACAACCTGTCCCGCGATGCTAACTTTTGAGTGAACAGTCCGATTTCAACAAACTTTTTTTTGTTCAAAAGATCTTATCAAGGATACTTCATTCCCGTATTTACATTTCCGATTTGAACAATTTTTCGTTCAACATTGAACCGCTCAAGCAAGCTGTCACCCCTAATAATTTTTGAGTGAACAGTCCGATTTAAATAAACTTTTTTTTTGTTCGAAGGATCTCAGCAAGGATACTTCATTACAGTATTTAAATTTTCAATTTGAACATTTTTTCGTTCAACATTGAACCGTTCAAGCAACCTTTCCCCACCTAATAACTTCTGAGTGAACCATCCGAATGGAATAAACTTTTTTTTGTTTGAAAGATCTCGGAGAGGTTCATTCCCTTATTTCGCTTTTTGGTTTGAACCATTTTTCGTTCAATATTGAACCGTTCAGAAAAAAATTTAACATTAGCGACTACGGGGAATTTAAGTTGAATGTTGATCCTGGAACTTAAAGTCGGATTTCCTTCAAACTAACTTTGTAAAAAAATGGTTTTGATAAATAATGTTTGTAAAGTACTTTTCTGAATAATCTTCTGTGAGGACTCTGATTCCGACTCCGACTCCACAAACATGGCGGAAATGCAGACTCAGAAAAAAATGACTGACTGTGCAGACGATTTTTTGTTTATTTATTCATTTGTGTTATTTTATTTATTACTATTATTATTTTTTTTTTTGGCAGACGATTTTTTTTGTAACAAAAGTGTTTCTTCACGAGGGCATTTTATTCTTTATTTATATTTAACAACTGGCAACGGTTTAAAAGTGAAAATCGAGACATTTTATCGACGGACGAGTTTTTTTTCCTTTCTTTGATAAAATGTGTTTTGATGTACTTTGTACTTTTAATTTTTTTTTTTTTTTTTGAAAACGATTGAGGAATTTTTCTACGGAAGAACTGTAACAGTTACATTCTTTAAAAGGTGCGACAAAACTTCATTTATTCATTTATTTACTTTTTATGTCTCTATTTCATCTGATGAGAGGGGTATATTTTGCTTTTAGAAATCAGCTTTAAGTGCTAAAAAGGTATGTTTGACATAATGTTTAGTCTCAGATGATCAAGAGAATAATGATCAGATGCTAGAATGCCGATGTCGATGTACGGGAAAGTAGGCTCGTTTAGTTCTTGACAGAACTTCTTGTTTGATGATTATTTTTGTTCTTAAATGAGTTTTGTGCTATTGAATTGCATTAAAAAAAAATTGAAAGTATGTTAGCCAAGGTAAGTCTTGTGCAATGCATATGCATATGGGTCATTCCATGTCAAATCAACACAATTTTGGAAGAGTTTCAGAATTGATGTCTCAGATTTTCATGATTTTTGGTATGCAGCATTATATCATAGACATATAAAAAAAAT
>JAXGGA010012372.1:0-38963 GCA_038373865.1 Uloborus plumipes | reverse complement strand
TCTCCAACCTGGTTCATGTTGAACTGTCGCAAAACTTTTCTATTCTTACCTTTGTTTATTTTTCTTCTTCTTCATCAATTTTTTCCTTTTTTTCCTGACTCCTTAAAAACTTACTTTTTTTTTTTTTTTGCAGATATATTTTGCAAAAACAAATTACGCATTAAATTTAATTTTATGTAATCAAGAGCTGCAAAAAGAAAACAATGCCGAAAACTGTATCTTTTAAACGGTTTTTATTTACAAAACCTAAGTTAAGTCCATAAATTCGATGCAATTTAACAAACGACACCTTTAAAAAATGACAAATGCTTCCAAGTATTTTTCTCCTGGATATTCGGCTTAGAAAAAAGTAAGCCGAAAAGAAGGGGAAAAAAAAAATTCAAACTCAGCAGGAACTTGAGACGCTTTTTTAACTAGGAACAGGTGACCAAAGAACTGATCCATGTTTGACCTCTCTGTTCTTAGAACAGGTCATCTTTTCGAGAGGGCCGGTCACGGGTCGTTTAGAAAGCTCCCTTCCTCCCTTCCATTAGACATCATAAGTAGCCTGCCCACTAGTTTTGGCCAAGGTTCGATGGTTTCGAAGTCCTAGGAAAAAACAGAAGAAAAAATGCTCGTTTTGCCTCCCTTCTAACGGTGTGTTCGTTTTGCTTAATGGAGCGGCAAAGAGTCATTTACTTGACTTTGCTTGACTTAGAGGGGAGACAGAAATGGGCCAGTGTGTGGTCTTTTCTAACCGGTGGTTTTGATAGCAAATATATGAGTTTTTTTTCCTGCTTACTACGTTTATGTTTGAAATGGACTTCGATTATGAAGAATTTCGTTCTTTTCCAAGAAGCCGCTTTGATAGTGCTCCTTTTATGAGGTAAATGACAAAAGAAAAGGCATTCCTTTTAACTGGAAATAGTTTTGGGAATACGTGGAAAAATTTCAGAGCTATCAGTTCAGGTTGTGCTCTGAATTTGACGTCGTGACCAGATGTCTATTGTTGTGACTAAAATAAAAGCGACGAAATGTATCATCGCACTTGTTAGAGCGATTACGTAATTATTTCTCGCAATGCTATCAAATGGAGGAAAAAGTGGTCGTTTCTGCGTATTTTGTCTTCAAGTTAGCCGCTGACAGATTACTTCCGCTTTAAGCGCCCTCTGTCAATGGCGCAGTAGCCATAATCATATCATATATTTAAGTAATAGTTATATAATACTTTTATAATTTACTTTTTAATGCAAGCAAATATCACTTCTGACGAAATAAGTGATTTAAAATGCTTAAATATGTTACATTTTTTGTTGTACACTGATAACACTCTTTTTCTTTTCAATTTATATAAAGGTTTTTTTTTCAATAAAATCTAAACTTAACAATAATATTTATTGCCTGCAATAATGTAGCATTTTCTAACTCGATAGAATCGATTGAGCTTGATGTTTGACAAGTTAATCATCTACTTATATTAAAAACTGAGTATCTTTCTCACTATCTTTCTTTCTAACTATCTTTCTTTCTATCTTTCTTTCTATCTTTCTATGTCACGCTTCTTTCTCCTGAACGCCAATGAACTGAAAGTCGAACCAGGTACCGATAGATAGGTAATTTTTCAAGCTTCTTTAGTTTCAATTGATATAATTATACGATTTTAATTAGCGAAGATATCAATTAATAAGTAGTCAAGTTTAAAGCGATTAAGCCTAATAAATGATTAAATATGAAATCCATTCTTGCAAACCGTCGTTGCTATGAAACGGTGATAACAATGATAATGAGAATTTTTAATGAAGGCTTAACTAAATCAAACACGAAACTCATAAGCGGACCACTTACGTAGAATTTTTATCGCTAGCTACTGGTAATATTTTGAAACATTTATTTGTTGAAGTGTCATCTACTTATATTAAAAACTGAGTATCTATGTCTGCTTTTTTTCTTTGAGCGACCTGAAGTTACTGAAACTTTCCTCACCATCTTGAAGGCGTGAAGCACCTCAATAATTCGAATGATTTTTTTTATATAGGAAAAAAGTAAAGGCGTGAAGCGCCTGTAAGCGAGCCGCCTTGGCGGGGAGTAGTTTCTTTAAATTTTTTTCTCACTACTTTCAGGGCACGAAGTGCCCGTGCAAAGCCGGGCCACGTGCGTGGTCTGTCTTGAAATCGAATGAACATTAAATTATATCAAATAATATAATTTCAGAATGAGGTAAAAGTTAGAGAGGGGGGACGTTATGCATCAGCATGCCGCAGGAAGCTAATCTAGCTGCCCTGGCAGCTAGTCTACTTATATTAAAAACTGAGTATCTTTCTAACTATCTTTCTAACTATCTTTCTATGTCACGCTTCTTTCTCCTGAACGCCACTGAACTGAAAGTCGAACCAGGTACCGATAGATAGGTAATTTTTCAGGCTTCATTAGTTTCAATTTATGTAATTATACGATTTTAATTAGCGAAGATATCAATTAATAAGTAGTCAAATTTAAAGCGATTAACCCTAATAAATGATTAAACTTCCAAGACATTTTTTCTTACCGTTGCCATTTGAATTAAAACGTTAATTAAATTATTGAACTATTTAAAATTCCAAGATATTTATTTCTTTCCGTTGCGATTTTAAGGCAAGAATTCAAGTGAAACACGGACGATCGCAACTTACCAATGCAATCACAAATTCCAAAATTTGGATTCAAGTGAAACGAATTCACTTGAATTCGACTTACAGTAGCGGTTGCAATATACGATTGCCTCGAAGCGATTGCAATGGTGTTTCACTTGAATTCGGCCCTAAATTAAAACGTTAATTAAATTGAACTTTTTAAAATGAAAGAGTTATTTTTTTCCATTGTCATTTTGAATTCGTGTTATAACAAAGTTCTAACAATTGTTTTTATTCTAATTATTAATGACATATTTTTTCTCTGGTACCATTTTGAAAACGTGTTTTTAAATAAAATTGCAATTGCTGTTTTTAGAAGGGACTTTTTCTGGCTGCGATCCATAAGTAGTCAAATTTATAGCGATTAAGCCTAATAAATGATTAAACTTCCAAGACATTTTTTCTTACCGTTGCCATTTTGAATTAAAACGTTAATTAAATTATTGAACTATTTAAAATTCCAAGATATTTATTTCTTTCCGTTGCGATTTTAAATTAAAACGTTAATTAAGTTGAACTTTTTAAAATGAAAGAGTGTTATTTTTTTCCATTGTCATTTTGAATACGTGTTATAACAAAGTTCTAACAATTGTTTTTATTCTAATTATTAATGACATATTTTTTCTCTGGTACCATTTTGAAAATGTGTTTTTAAATAAAATTGCAATTGCTGTTTTTAGAAGGGACTTTTTCTGGCTGCGATCCAAATATTAAAAGAACTTTTTCGTTTAGAATTTTGCAATTAATTTTACAGGAAGAAAGCGGTTTGGAAATAATTGTTTTTGGAAAGGAATTTTATTTGTTATTTAGGGAGAGTGCTAAGTATGCGCTACTTGACATCGTCTTTATTTTTGAGGAAGCATGTGCAAATAATTCGATTGATTCTTTGATGCAGGAAAGCTTTTTAGCGAGCCGCTTTAGCGGGGAATAGTTTATTAAACTTTTCCTTGGTACTTTAAAGGCGAGCCGCTTTGGCGGCGAGTAGTGAATTGAAACTTTCCTGGCTACTGTAAAGGCGAGCCGCCTTGACGGCGAGTAAACTGTTTAAACTTTCCTCATTTCTTTAAAGGCGAGCCGCCTTGGTGGCGAGTAGTTTTCTCAAACTGCCTTCACTACATTACAGCCCGTGCAACGCCGGGCTACGCAGCATTTTCTTAAGATTCACAACTTATCACAAACTTAATAGAAATAAAACCTAACTTATAAGTCAAAGTTTACATAGCAATGAATTTAAAAGGAAAACTGTCGGGTACATTTTATGTGCGTGTTGTCCAAATAAAAGGATAACAGCTGCAGCCGGATTTTTAGTAAAGCATCATGAGTTCCTGAAACCCTTTCTATCTGTAGTTTTGATATTATCAAGTAACATTGATAATGTACATTTATGAAATAGATTTAAATGTAACCAGAGGTGCCAACTAAGGGTGCCTAATGACTCAGACTGTGCCATTGAAGTTTTTGGAGGGTTCATTTTAAGTGGGTTTTGACCTCATGTAGCTCTCGTTCTTGGTCTCTCTTTCTTGGGGGCTTCTCATATGAATAACTCATATTGGGTTGTAAATTAATATTTAAAAATATTTTTCAAGCTAATGTTTATGAAGCTTTGTTCCTAACAACATGTTTCAGAAAGTACGGGGTGGAGGGGCACTGTCTTTCGGAGCGTCATACTTTAAAAACTACTATTTACCAGATTTTTCACTTACAACAGATCTTACAACTTAAAAAGTTACCTATCAGCCTGATTCTTTTCAGAAATTGTTTTTTACATTCATGGCTATATTTTAAACTATAAGCTCTATGAGAGTATTTAAAGATGTAACTGGTATTTATCAAAAAAATATTGAATATTTTTCGGGGCAAAACCTGTGAACTTCAATAAAATTGCCATATTACTTTTAATTTTGGAACTGTTATAAAACTTTCAGCACAGGAAATTAATATAATAATTTACATTAGGAAGAATTTTTAAATATATTGAGTTGAAAGGAGTGTAGAGTATTTGCCGTATACGGTGAAGTTAGCTTATTTTTTGCTCAACTTTCCAACTCCTAAAATTTTCTTACTTTTAGTAACGTTTTTTAATTGAAAAAAATGCCGTTAGTTAATGCATTTTCTTTTTCTTTTTCTTCTTTTTTTTAAAAAAAGAATCGACCGTAGGCACACAAAATACCCTTAATACTTTAAACTATCAAAATATCAGGAGAAGCATAGCAACTGTATAGTATAGAATTTATTACTCTACCCGTAATTTATCCTTTATTCATATCCAATGTTTACTGTAAGCAAACTTAAAGGTCATAAACATGATCCTTTTAACATGCTAATCATTTGATTATTCCAGCAGGTACTACTTTACCTTTCAAGTAAATTTGACATTTTCTGCAGGCCAATATAGTCAAACATTTTAAGGCGAACATTGAATTAAAGTATTAGATATACATGAACCAAAAAATATAGCTAATCGTTTTTTAAAAACAGCGTTGTTTGGCAAATGTTTAGGTATTTAAAGCTACTTTAATATTTTATCATTAGCTCAATAATGTTCTATATATTCCCTCTAAAAAAAAGCTTAGGAGTTCTGAGATCAACCTTTAAAGATTTAATACTCTTTTCAACTCTGTTCGTCTGACTTTTAAAGGTGAAATAGGATAATCTTTTTGCAAAAAAGTTGAGCTGAGAAATTAAATTAACGCTTTTGATAGAGGAGATTTCAATGTTTTATTTATTCCAGAGGTGATTAATTTAATCCATTTAAAGCTCAGCTACACACACGAGGTGAAGAAAAATCATTTAATAGCTATTAAGCTTTGCGTGATACTAAAACGTGGACTTTAATTTATTTCGATACTCTGGCGTAAAGTAATTATGGATTGTTTAACATAAAAGTATGATAGTCATAAGCGCGAATTTTTAGGTACAATGTTATTTAAAAATCTAAACGTTTTCAGTAATATTAAACTGAGGCACATAGCATTGTGAGTGTATTAGATACAAGTAATGATTTTTAAGGGCTTTAATCCTAATTTATCCAAATAACCGATTCCTCATTCGTCTTTAAACCTGTGTTTAGATGAAGGAAAATAAGAAACTAATCATAATTCTTTGGTTATTCTAACCTCAAAAAAAAAAAATGCCGTACAAAGTGATGAAAAGGCCTTGAAGTATTGACCTATAATAAACAAATGCGTGTCAGTAATCCATTAAAAATAGTATAAAATAATTAGAAAAAATTCGCCTTGCCAAATGTACTTCAATTATTTCTTTTAAGTAAAACGTTGTTAATAGCTCCCGTACAGTTTAATAAATTCAGAATTTTTACAAAGAAGCAACATGTTTTGAAATCTATTAAAGATAAAAAAATAAAAGGCAATTTAATTTATATGCTTGTTTTATTACATTAACTTATTTTCTTTTTAATTTTTTATTCATATTATTTTATTTACTTATTTATTCATTCATTTATTCATTTATTCTGCATTTAATATATTTCATTTAAAATTTTCAGATTTTGTAAATTACAAAGCAATAAAGAGCAATTTTGTGTTGAAAATGTCTAATTTCTGTTTTATAGCTGTGAGGATTTTTTTTCAAAAGAGGATAAATAGATCAACATGGAAAAAAAAGCTCAGACCTATACGTCAATTGCTTACTAAGGAGGATATCTACAAAAAATGTAAGCTATTTCTTTTGCTTATATCGTAATTTTGGGAGATAAAAAACCTTTCCATACAATTTTGTTTCTGTACATTAAACCATTAAATATCCCCGTGTAACACAAAACCATAAGTAATTTTGTGCCTGACTACTTCGTTTTACGTAAACCGTAATCTACACTCTTAAAAGAGAGAGCCAGAGAAGGAGATATTAATAAATAAATAAATAAAAACATTTCTGGAAACTTGGAAAACAATGGGCAGTTTTTGTGGATAATTTTTGCCAGTAACATATCTTGCGAAAAAATTATGAAATTCTACCAGAAAGCCCAGAAGCTCTCCTAATATTAACCTAAAATACTTCCGATTATATATAATAAAATACTCTTTTCAAAAGAAACTAAAAACACATTCAATTTAAAATGCATAACAAGCAAAAAAATATTAAGTAAAATCGATTGATTTCATTAACATTGAAATTAATCCAAAAATGTTACACAGATTTCGTCCTTTCTACTGCCAACTTCAGAAGTTTCCCAAGAATTCAATCATATTAATTCATTCGCGTTCTTTACAACTGCTGCGCTATTCATTGTCTGTTACTCGACAAGGGCAATAAACTTCTAGGTCGCAAAATACGTAACAGGAGAACTGGGTGTAGTTACAGAATTTACTCGATTCCTGGGGGGCATCTCTGACCCCTGCGGGGAGCCATAACTGGGCCTGTCCTGGTTAACATAAATGTGTGTGTTAACCTCGGCTGCAGTCTCCCGAATTGAGAAACTGGAAACATTAAAATACCGACGGATATAGGGATAAAATCAAAAACGGGATGGGGAGATGCGAACAGGGAATAATTACTTGCTCCGAGATTGTTGAGAGGATGTCGAAGAAAAGGGTTAGGTGCTACTTTTGGCGAGTTATCCCTGCTTTGGTGTATTTGTTTTGATTCGTTTTGGAAATTCTGCTGCGGGAGAATTTCACAAGGTCGGCAATTTTCGTATTATATTTAAAATGATGAGAACAAAATCTAAAACTTAGTTCATGAGAAACAACCCTTCAGTAACTGATTTTCTTTTACGACAATACAATGTCAATAGGTTTTAGTCGAAATTGCCATAGTGGCCGAAAATTATTCAGGCCTATTTGTATCATAATGATTTTGGGGGGGGGGGGGGGCAGATTTTTTTTTTTTCAAATAACAGACTTTTTGCTACTTTTTAGATTACACTTCAAATTTCTCTTCTCTCGATTTATTTTCCATTAAAAGATAAAGTTATTTTTAGGAGTACTACTATGCATGATCGATTTGAGAAAACGGAAACAAGGAGTTTGTGGCAACACACCCTATTACTACAATTGTAGCAATTTTTGAAATTAAATTGTTGGTGAGTAACAAGTAAAAGGTTCCGCTTGCTTCGAAGCAATTGTTTAGGTGTAGGCGCCATTGCTTGAAAATGACAATGAAAAAAAAAAGTTTTCCAACTTCAGTTATTTTACATTTTCCTCTCTATAGAAGGTATACAAATGTGAACTATCTGGTTTCAAATTTATTTTTCACGTGAATGTAACCAAAATATGTATGTCTGAATTTTACTATCCTAGCTATAGTTGAGCAATTTGGTGGTTTCCATCTACCACCAGGGCCCGACTTGCAAGTTTCTATGCCCATGGCACTTTCAAATTTTCTTGCCCCTTTGAATGGTTGATATACTTTATTCAGTGACATTCTCACCACGAGTGCCTCCCCCTCTCCTCCAAACACTCTATAAATTTAATATCAGATGTATGCAAATGTAATGTAAACTCTATGTAAATTTAATATCAGAAGAAAAAAAATCGCATTACGAAACTGCTCAGAGTGAATTAGTCTAAGTAATGTTTTCTAACTTATCGTACAATATAACTGAAAGTTTACTGTTCAAAATTAGAATTTGGTTATAAAACTAGGTTTTCATATCCCTTTTCTCACCTCAACAAAATAAAAGTAGAAGTGAAAAGAAAAATGAAGGAAAGTTGGAAAAAAAGGTATTAAAAGCACTGGGACAACTTTTAAAAAGAATTCAAATGATTTCTGGAAAATTTTCTTGCCCCTTAGAAATTTCTTGCCCAGGGCACAGGCCCTGGATGTCCGCGCGATAAATAGAGCCTGTCTACCACATAAACAGTATACGCTAGAATAAATGGAAACAACCACAAGTTCTTCATTCTATATGTTTTTGGAAGATCAAGTAAAACTAAATTACATTTTTATGTGTATTTAATGCAAAATCAGCTTTTTAAGTGACTTCAGATTACATTTAGAGGATTCAAGTTAAAGTTATTTCATTTTATAGTTTCCACACTTCATGGTACTTTTGATTGTGTTAAAACTGACTCAAACGCATTTCCTTTCAGTATAATGGATAACGAATTTTTAGAAAAGAGCAAAGACACCTCTTTGCAAACTAGTAAAGTATTAAAAGACTCAAGAAGCTTGAGCCAATTGAATCTTTGAATTTCCAGTCGGGGCAAAAAAGAAAGTTTCAATTTATATGTAAAGATAATACGAACATTACAGCAGATTCAGAAAAATATTAGGGTAAAGGTTCAAAAAGGAAAGACAAAACTTTACCTAAGGACGAGACTAATGTAAATCCATTTTTGTTACTTTTCAGGAGAGCACGAAAACGCTCTTCTAATGCATACAAGGGATAGGACTCATACCTTTTTAACTCTACTAAATAATTGCAAAGAAAATTCTTACATAGAACAACGTTCTCATGGGTGGATGTGGAATAAGATTCTAAATACAATGCAGTAATAAAGCTGAACTCGCTTGTTTGGACTTACGCTTGTCTGGCCGTGAGGTACTAAAATGAGAACAAACTTTACAGAATGAGGGCAGCACAAGCTATTAACTTTTTATGGTGGAATTTTACTCGACTTTGTTGCAATTTTAATTTTAATGCATTTAATTAGTCCTGACAAGTGAATGGCGATACAATGGTGAATTTGATACAATAACTAACGATAGAGTTGTAATGCAACCATATATCAAATTTGAAATTTTGCATTTCAGTGAGGGGGATTGGTCAGGGTAGAATGAACTTCCATTTGAACTATAAGCAATACCACTTTTGGAAATAATATTTGTATTACTAGTGCATTTTGTTAAAGTGATGGTTGAATTATTCAGGAAAGTTTCCCCAAACAAAAACCGAAGGATCCCAAAATAAGGCAGCTCCCCCAGCAAAAGGGCTTAAAGCTCCCAGCTTTACTAAGGTTGAATTTTGAAAAATCAACATTACGCTGCAAAAAATGAACTGTTGTTTTTACAGTATAATACTACTCTTCTGGCAGCCGGGTTCCAGTTTAAAACTGTAAAATCCATAGTAATAAACTGTAAAACTAGCAATTTTACAGTTCATTACTGTGAAATTAGAAATTTTACAGTTTATTGCCGTAAAATTTAGCAATATTGTACTGCCCAAAACAACAGTATAATACTTACAGAAGATATTCCAGTTTAAAACTAAAATGCATAGTAATGAACTAAAATTAGCAATTTTACGGTTTAGTACCGTAAAATTAGCAAATTTTACAGTTTATGACTAAAATTATAAATTTCTACAGTTTATTACTATAAAATTTACTGCATTATACTGTAAAAGCAACATTCATTTTTACAGTGTACGAATGATTCTTTCATAATTTGGCGAGATTCATGTCTTCGCCAATCTCTGTTTTCATCTCTAGCAACCTGTGCGAGTTATGCGAGCTCAGTGAGAAAGGACGAGCGACCTGGGACGGGAGTTTGCGGTCTCGGAGAGGCACTTTCGGGGAGGGTCTTAAAGTGACCGCCCTGCCCACCAAGGGACTCTTATAAACCCCCATACAACACTGCGGACGGAAACCTTTTGCTTATCATGTTTTCACTCTTCGTTTACCCATTCCTCTTAAGCGGGAGCAGTTTTGAAAACAGAGCTTTTTTTATGTGCATTTAAGAGAGAGCTAACTGCTAGAAACGGAGCAAATATTAATGTGTCAAAAAATTTTATTTGCCTAGTAATAATTTTAGTTCTGCTTTTTTTTTTTTTTTTTGGAACGCTCGAAACCCGTTTGTTTCTTTCTGATAAGTTTGGTTTTCGAAATGCTCTTAATTATTGTAAGGATGCCTGAAAAGGGCTCAAGGAAACCTTTCTGGTCTTCAAATCTCTTAGAACCCTCCCTCCAATTTTACGGAGGAAAACTTTTTGCTTATCATGTTCTCACTCTTCGGTTACTCACTTCGTTTAAGCGGGAGCAGTTTCGAAATCAGTTTTTTTTTTTTTTTTTCATCCCATTTAAGTGAGGTAACTGCTAGACTCGGAGCAAACATTAATTTAAAAAAAAATATTGGACGAATAAGAGTGTTTTTTTTTTTTTTTTTTTGAATGCTCGAAACACGTTTTGTTTCTTGCTTATAAGTTTTGTTTTCGAAATATTCTTCACTAGTGCATTGCCTAATATACATAAAAAGGCGTAAGAGAACTTTGTTTGTCTTTGAATCTCTTTACCCTCCAACTTGCTTATCATACTTATAAAACTTACATCATGCTTATCCAACTTACTTATCAACACCCCGTTTGCTTATCAATGTCATCACTCTTCGTTTACTCTTTCCTCTTAAGCTGGAGCAGTTTCGAAAACAGAGCTTTTTTATGTATTTAAAAGAACTAAATGCTCTAGAAACGGAGCAAATGTTAATTTTTCGAAATTTTTATTGGCCTGATAATATTATTACTGTTTTTTTCCTTTGAATGCTTGAAAAACATTTCGTTCTTTTTTCAAAAGATTGTTTCTGAAATGTTCTTTACTATTGTCTTATTACGTATACCTGAAAAGGACTTAAGAAAACCTTCATGGACTTAATCTCTTATAAACCTCATGTTGTCATTTTTGGTTCACTCATTCTTCTTAAGAGCGAGAAGTTTCGAAAATGAAGCGTTTTTTATGCATTTACGAGATCTAACTGCTCTGGAGACAAAGCAAACGTTAATTTTTTTTGTAAATTTTATTGGCCTGAAAATATTATTCCTTTTTTTTCTTTGAACATTCAACAGACATTTTGTTTCTTTCTCATAAGTTTTTTTGAAATGTTTTTACTATTGTCTTATCAAGTGTACCTGAAAAGGTCTTAAGAAAACCTTCCTAGACTTCATCTATCTTATAAACCTCATGTTATCACTTTTCGTTTTCTCATTCCTCTTAAGCGAGAGCAGTTTCGAAAACAGTTTTGCATCCCATTCTAGCGAGGTAACTGCTAGAAATGGAGCAAACATTAATTTAAAAAAAAGGATTGGGCTAATATTATTATTAGCTGCTTTTTTTTTAGACTGCTCGAAACACGTTTTGTTTCTTGCTTATAAGTTTTGTTTTCGAAATGTTCTTATTGTATCGGTAAATATACCTAAAAAGACCGAAGAGAACATTCTTCGTCTTCGAATCTCTTTACCCTCCAACTTTACGGACTAAAACCTTTAGCTAATCATTTTCTCACTCTTCGGATACTCATTTCTTTTTAGCCGGAGCAGTTTTCTAAAACGGAGGTTTTTTTTTTTTTTTTTTTTTTTTTTTTTTTTTTTTTTTTTTTTTTTCATCCCATTTAAGTGAGGTTACTGCTTGAAACAGGGCAAAAACATTAATATTTTTTTGAAAATTATTGGTCTAATATTATTATTAGAGGTTTTTTTTTTTTTTTGGAATGCCAGAAAAACGTTTCGTTTCGTGCTTATTAGTTCTGTTTTCGAAATTTTCTCAATTATGGCATCGTTAAATATACCTAAACGCAAGAGAGCTTTCTTCGTCTTCGAAGTGCTTTACCCTCATTTTAAATAAGAGAAGTTTTGAAAACAGAGCTTTTTTTAAAAAATCGCTTTTAAAAACCTCATGTTATCACTCTTCGTTTTCTCATTCCTCTTAAGCGAGAGCAGTTTCGAAAACTGTTTTGCATCCCATTCTAGCGAGGTAACTGCTAGAAATGGAGCAAACATTAATTTTAAAAAAAGGATTGGCCTAATATTATTATTAGTTGCTTTTTTCTTCATCCCATTTAAGTGAGGTTACTGCTTGAAACAGGGCAAAAACATTAATATTTTTTAAAAAATTATTGGTCTAACATTATTATTAGAGGGGTTTTTTTTTTTTTTTTGGAATGCCAGAAAAACGTTTCGTTTCGTGCTTATTAGTTCTGATTTCGAAATGTTCTCAATTATGGCATCATTAAATATACCCAAAAGCAAAAGAGCTTTCTTCGTCTTCGAAGTGCTTTACCCTCATTTTAAATAAGAGAAGTTTTGAAAACAGAGCTTTTTTTAAAAAATCGCATTTAAGTGATCTAAATGCTGGAAACGGAGCAAACATGAATGTTTCGAAAAATTTACCTACCTGATAATATTATTACTGTTTTTTCAAATGCTGGAGGACATTTTGTTTTCTGCTTATACGTTTTGATTTTGAAACGTTCTTAATTGAAGGACTTAGGGAGGAGATGAAGGGGTTATACATGACAAAACAGAAATTGCGAGTAATTAAAGTTCAAAGTTTTATTGTTGCAGTTGTTGTAGCTTTTTCGTTTTCTGGTTTTGTTGTTAATGTGCGTATGAAAATGGTCTAATGACATCTACCTTTTGATGTACCAAGTTTTATTTGCTTACCTGTATTCATTGCTGATCATGGTTCATAGAGTTTATTTTATAAAATGTATAACATAGCCCCTTCATCCTCCAAGCCCTTTAATTATTGTCTCCTTAATTATACCCTTAAAGGACTTAAGAAAGCCTCTTGGGATTCTCTTATGACCCCCCACCCCCTTCCCTACGACATAGCAGACGAAAACCTTTTACTTATCATGCTATCACATTTGTGATCGTATGGTTTTTGACACATGACGAGTTAATTTCACCTTTTAGTATGTTCCAAAAATATAATTTGCAGTCCATTTGAAAACCACTGTTATAGCAAAAGTCGTTTTTTAGTAGTAAGATCAAATTCTACTGCAAAGAAAAAAAGTTTCATGAACTTTGAACAATTCTCTCACACCGTTTTAGGCTTACACAATGCATTAAATTTATTCCCATCACAAATCCAACTCTTTAAAAACAGATACTAAAAACAAGAAATCATCAAATTTAAATATCGCAATCAATAAGTCCGTTTCCCACAAATTCATCTAAATTCAGCTTTTGTTCTATGGCAACGAGCGTAACAATAGCTGCTAACAGCACGTATGTTAGTAGAGGTGGGGAGCGAAATCAAATATTTACGACTTTCGGAATATAAAAAGGAACAAAAGAAGAAAAAAGTCGTCTCATAAAATATGCAGCACCAGCGTTGTGAGACCGTTCTTTGCCAACTCATACCAGAGGCCATCATCAGATATGTGAAAGAACACCCCTTTTATACGAGGGGGAAGACGATAGAGAGATGGAATCGAAGTAGAAGCTTATTAAGCATATTCTGTAAGGAGTTAAAAGTTTTGATTCCAAAGTTACGTCGACAAAAATCATTTAAGCATATCTGTAATGAAACTGCGGTTTTGCTTCCTTTTCTTAATTATTATCATTTTATTTTTTATTGGAACGAAAGTTTAGGAAATTTTGATTTCATAGTGTCTTTTACATAAAAAGTGCTCAAAAAGAAGTTGGTAAAATTAATTAACGTGCTCAGTTTTGAGTTCAAATAATAATAATAATAATAATAATAATAATAATAATAATAATAATAATAATAATAATAATAATAATAATAATAATAATAATAATAATAATACTAATAATAATAATAATAGTAATAATAATAATAGTAATAATAATAATAATAATAATATAATAATAATAATAACAATAATAATAATAATAATAATAATAATAATAATAATAATAATAATAATAATAATAATAATAATAATAATAATAATAATAATAATAATAATAATACTCTAGCAGCATAATCTCATCGGCCGATGATCGGCCATTCATCGAAACCCGATGAAATTCTCATCGGCCGGTGATCGGATTTCGATGAGTTTTCATCGGGAATTGCTCCAATATGTCTCATCGGCCAATCAGAATCCGAGCAGCAAAATCCGATGAGTTTACGATGAGATTTGGAGCAATTTACGAGCAGTGCAGTCCCGTGCCGATGAATTTAGGATCAAATTTGTATGAAAATACGATGAGAGTTGGATCAATATACGAGCAGTGTAGTTCCGTGGCGATAATTTTTGGATCAAAATACGATGAGAGTTGGATCAATTTAAAGAAAAAAGAGAAAAAAAGAAAGCAGATTAGTTCCGTGGCAGTGAATTTTGGAACCTCTTTTTTATTTCCCCCAACCATTTGCGACTGGCCAACTCCAGCATCGAACCCGAGTTATCGGCGCGGAAAGCCAACGCTCTACCACCACGCTACCAAGTCTACGAATAATGAGACCGACACTGCATATTTAACAAAAATTTGAGATTGGGAAAATTTTCATCAGAAAATTTGATCTTTACTACCTCTTTCCGATGAAATCTGTAGCTTGGCATATTTTCATCGGGAAATTTGATTGGAAGTATATAGTTTTCCAATAACACATAGCTCGGTTAATTTTCATCGGGAAATTTGATCGGAAGGATATCGTTTTTCGATGGAATATAGCTCATCTTATTTTCATCGGGAAAGTTGATCGGAAGGATATCATTTTCCGATGGAATTTTGCTCATCTTATTTTCATCGGGAAAGTTGATCGGAAGGATATCATTTTCCGATGGAATTTTGCTCATCTTATTTTCATCGGGAAAGTTGATCCGAAAGATATCGCTTTCCGATGAAAAGTAGCTCATCGAAAACCGTGCTCGGATACTGATCGGAACGATGTCGTCGTGCGTTACGGGATCAGTTTACGAGGAATTAGTTGATCGGCCGAGCAAAATCCGATGAGTTGATGCTACTTGGGAATAATAATAACAACAACAACAATAATAATAATAATAATAATAATAATAATAATAATAATAACAATAACAATAACAATAACAATAACAATAACAATAACAATAATAATAATAATAATAATAATAATAATAATAATAATAATAATAATAATAATAATAATAATAATAATAATAATAATAATAATAATAATAATAATAATAATAATAATAATAATAATAATAATAATAATAATAATAATAATAAACATTCTTTAAAAGATAATAGAATAAAAATGGAATAAAAGTCTAAGAAAATAATATCATAATAGGGATGAAAAGCACTAATGAAAGAGTAATAGGCTCAGAACAGCAAATAAATATATCATGTAAAATACAACCACTAATTTAAAGAGGTAAAAAGTGTATCAAAACTTGCTTTTTTTTTTTTTTCAATTTTTGAAAATTAAGTTTTGGCAGTTTCTGTTTGCTTACTCCAGCACTCAGAATTTTTACTTCGTCACTCGATTATCAGTTCGAATAATAATAAAATTTAAGTTTTAATTGTAACATATTTATGTTACAAGATTAAGCAGTTGGCAACTTTGAGGGGTGATCGGACCAAAACAGACCACGTAATATGATATATATTATTATATTAAATTGTATTTATCTCACTTCTGATATCATGTCAAATATTACTAGAGCCAATAGGGTCAGGTGGGGTAAAATGGGTCAGGCTCTTGAAAAAATTCCTTAAAAATTGTGCAAATAATATTTTCTTTCTGCGTTACCATTTTTATGTATTATGGACCCTAGGCAATATTTTATATGCAATATAAGGTCCAACTTCCACTTTAAAGTTACAGATACTAGCGATTAAGTGTTTTTCTTAAAACACGCTTGACTGTGATCATCATAAAAACTTTTGATTTAAAGAAAGTGAAATGGAAACACACACCAAGTTTTTAACCTACTGCTTAGAGCACATTTTCAAGAATAAATTCCTAAAATGTTGAAGACAGAACAGCAAAAATGAAATTTTCAGGATATTAAAACATGCGTGGGGTAAAATGGGCCATTTTTCGCATTCGATCAGGCTTAGCATGGACTAAAGAGCTAATTATATTTTTTGCTTATTAACTCCTGTTTTGTTGTCATGTATGTATGTACTAATTGAAAACAAGCAATATATTGCTTCATCATTCTTTTGATACACAAATATATAAACTTATAGTGCAAAATAATTAAATTAAATCAAAAAGCCAATATTAAGAGCACAGCTTTAGTTCTCTGAACTTCCTTCAGAAAATGTTAGGAAATTAAGCAAAAGTGACTTATTTTGCTAAAGAAAGAAGCCCTCGCCAACCAAATCATAGAAAAACATTCTACGGAGCTGAATTCAAATAATACAGTTGAAGGAATGGCCCCAACATCTAAGATCTCAACAATAAGTCAGGTTGTTTCTTCGATATTGTAACAAGGCGAGTCAAGCATCTGTTTTATTTTTATGCATTAATTAAACTTTTATTATAAGTCCACTCTCCCCTTTACACCAAAAAAAAAAAAAAATTAAAAAAAAACAGTAAAAGATAACAGAGGAAAAAATTACACACCTGCAAAAAGAAACTTGTGAAATTTCAACTCGACAATATTGAAAAGACTGCATGCTAAAAGAGTCTAGAGATAAAAAATCAATTAAACTGACACACAGACACAAAACTAAATAAATAATAACTAAACTTTTTCTGTAAAAGAAATTAATAACTGAATTAAAGTGCATTGATAGCAACTTTTAACAGTTGGAAAATGGGAACGAGTTAAGTTTTTTGGGGAAAATGTCAAAAAAATATATTCTCATACCATCATTCTTCATCACAATATAGATAAACGTGCAATGAAATTTTAAAATACAGTAAAAGTTTTTTAGTTCCGGAGAGAGATGATTTTTTTCATCGTTAACAGTGCTAGACATTCATGGCCCTGAAATAAATCGAGGACAATATTTCTTTCTAGAAATGCTTATGTGCTAATTGCTTTCTCATTAATGAACAAAAGTACAGAATTACTATTCAATAAATCGTGGAATTAAATCCTTTAAAGCCCTGACTCATTTTACCCCACTAGTGACCCGTTTTACCCCACGCTATGGGGTAAAATGGGTCATTGACAACGCATTTTCTGACTTATTTATCGATATCAATATTTTGTTTTTTTCTCTTTAAATGTCACAAGGAAGAGTCATTTGCATATCCTGAGCAGTTTATTTACTGGTTGAATTAATATATTTTTTGCTGTCAAAGCCTGATTCCTTTTTGACCCATTTTACCCCACCTGACCCTACCCAATTGATACTTGTCATTAATAAGCGAAGAAGTTTTTTGCATGTTTAAGACTCTAATTACGATTAAATTTCTTTTTTGTTGAAACAAGATCGTAAAGCACCATTTTAATTGTAGTTTGACAATTTTATTGGTTTCACTTTTTGAACTCTGAAAAATTTTATGGTTGTGAAGAAATGATAAAAACCTATTTCATTGAATTAATTTGCTTAATACGAAAAAGGAATTCGATTTTCTTGGAATTAATGCTTTAATCTATGATTTCTTGAAAATGTGTTTAAATATACAGAGCCCAGAATGATTTCACAGAGAATTCCTTTAAATGGAACGACAGCGGATTTTCCCTTTATTAGAATTTGTTCGACAAGATGCTTTCGAAAATTTTCCACCGAATAGCACGTCAACCCCATAGGGGTGCTCAGTCAAGAAAAGACTTTGTTAAAACCGCCCACAGAGCTCACTTAGCAATGAAGAATGATAGAAAATCAAATAAAGGATAGAATTTCATTCTGCGGGCGAAATTTCGCCTGAATGTCTCGTTCGAATCTTCTGAGGAAGGTAGGAAAGAACACGATGTTATTAAGGAATATCGAGTAATGAAATGCGGAAGGTTAGCTAAGTACAGAAGGGAAGTTTTGATGTTCAGATTGGAAGTTTGTAATGATGTGGAATAATTCAAGAAAATGCAATCGTGGAGATTCAGACGCAACAAGAATCATGACCATCTGTGAGGAAAATAGTTTGAATGTGACCCGCTAAAGCCTACGCCGTGCGCAAAAGATTCTTTCCTCGTCCTTTTTCTTAACTTTTACTGCATTTTAGTGTTAATTTTTGGTTATAATAATAGGTATGTTATTCAATATTTATGGGGAGGGAATTTTCAATTAAATGCTTTTGAAAAAGGAGTTTGTGAAGAAAAAAAAGCTTCCATTTTGACCCTTTTATAAAAAAAAATGGCCCCATTCATTATTAAAATTATATAATTAATTTGTTTATTATGTACAACAAAAGTGAATAAATTATGACTCTTAGTGTCTTGAAATCATAACATAGTATATGCATTAATAATTCATTTCATTTTAATATTTGACCAAAATAAATTAAAATTGAAATTATAAAAAAGTGCTCGAATTTTATTAAAATCATTTAGATTTTAGGTTGAGTTGGTAATTAAAATCTTTATCTTTAAATACAAAACAACTTTATAGCTCTTGTAATAAACTGTAATTAACACATTTATGAGCTTTATTTACCAGACAAAATATTTACTGTATAGTCAGAAATTTGCTTTTTATAAGTTAATTAATTAATTTATTTACTTTTTATTTTGTTTTGCTTTTTGCTTCATTAGGTTAAAAAATTTTCCCCTGACTATTGATATGCTACCTTAGTATTGCGTTGCCACAGAAAACTGGGCAAAGGGTCTGATGTGATTCTTCTGGTAGTGTATTTAAAAAAAAAAGAAAGAAAGAAAAGAAAAAAGAAAAAAACATCCTTACCAGTAAAATTTTAAAGGAACCTGCCCGATTTTGCATACTGAGCAATAAAAAGTCATTAACTCTTTTCAGTCAAATCAGCGATGTTTAGGGCAATTCCACGAAAAGTGGTCCTAACACACCAAAATTTTTTCCCCCCATAATACAAAAACAAACCTTATTTTTTGACAAAAAAATATCTACTCTTTTCGATTCCAGCATCAATTTTAAGATAAAATTTTTCTTTTCTCATATTTTAGCCTTGTTTAATAACATTGAGACAAATTTAAAAAAAAATGCATTATTAGTGAAAAAATGTCAGAGAATTTTTTTCATCTAATAATCAATTTTTTTTTTGGAAAAACTATCAAATATCATGAACGTAGATCCTTTAGTATGATTATATCTCATATTTTTTGTAATAAAGTGTTTCATAAGTTTTTAACCCCTCAAAATATGCAGGTTACTTTTTTTTGGTCACACACGTAAGGCAAAAGATAGAAAAGTTTCCCCCCAAGGTCTAATTAGGGGACTAAAAGAAAACTATCTCATATCATAAATTAACTTGATACATAACACCTGTAACCTGACGTACATCTTCATCCATTCGGCAGAAACGTTTTAACGAGGCTCTTTAAAAGCTGTCACACACGTAAGACTTTTGAATGGTTTACCTTAACCCTTCACTGCACGGTGTGCCAGATCTGGCACAAACCAAATAAACCCTCATATATTCCAATGACTTTTTAAATGCAGTTAAACTGAGTTTTACGCCCCTTCTGGAACATTGCTATAACAGTTTAGTGTGATGTTTATGTACTAGTTAGTTGCACTAGTCTAGGTATTACAGTTCTTTCTTTTGAAAAAAAGAGTGTCTGCATTTCCGTTAGAAGTGTGTTTAGTCATTATTTCCTTTGTTCTAAAAATGTTTTAATACACATAGTGGCAAATTTGTTTGTACCACTTATGGCACAAAACACATTGTAGATTATTACACTTATCGGTATACAAAGCATATGCTATGTGCTTTGTGCCATATGTAGAACAAACAATTAAAACATCATTTTTGGTGCACCTTTTGAAGATAAATTTTTTTCTTCATTTTTCCTGAACTCAGAGTTATTAAAAGGTAACATATGACTTTTTTCACGAAAATATAAAAATCGTGCAGTGAAGGGTTAAGAGTCAGGTCTTTGTTTGAGAAACTTTCCCAGGAACCGATTTTTTTAATTTAATTTTTTTTTTTGTTAATCTCCTCTGATTACATGTAACATGTTATATAAATAAATTATAAAATAACCTATATATAATTCGTATACAAATGAGAATTAATTTCGTCTTCAGTCTTTATTTTGTGAACACATCTTTTCAATTTAATTATTTACTAGCGGCAATGTCCAACAAAATCAGATCTTTCGTTTAGGGCAAAAAATCAAATATTAAACAAGTGGTTCCGTCCGGAACTGAACGAGCCTACTTTCCCGTTTGCCAATTTCAAATTTCAAATTTGGTAAAATATTCATCCGAAAGATAATGGGTACGTGGGGGGTGGGGGGTGGGGGGAAATTCGAAAAGTCAAACATGAGAATTAATTGTCCTCGCCGAGATCTTTCTAACAAAAAAAGTTTGTTCAAATCAGACTGTTTAACTCAAAAGTAATTAGCGGGGGACCAGTTGTTTGAGCGGTTCAAAGTTGAACAAAAAAGGGCTCAAACCAAAATATTAAATGTGAGAATTATTTATCCTCGCCGAGATTATTAGAACAAAAGAAAAAAAAATGTTCAAATCGGATTGTTTACTCAAAAGTTGTTAACGGGGGACAGGTTGTTTGAACGGTTCAAAGTTGAACGAAAAATTGTTCAAATCTGAAAGTCAAATATGAGAATGAGGTCTCCTCGCCGAGATCTTTCGAACAAAAAAAAGTTTGTTCAAATCGGACTGCTCACTCAAAAAATATTAGAAGAGGGGGCGGGGGGCGGGGGGAGGGGGAGGGGGTATAGACAGACAGACAGACACATATATAATGCTGATAGCTATAATTATCAGTTGTGGAAGTTGAATTGACTTTAAAATGAAGACATGCTGCACGCGGTCACACACGTAAGGCTCTAGTGTCACACACGTAAGGAATATTAAAAATTTTTTATTGCTACTCTACGAAGTTTAGAAAAAAAAGAATATGTGGAATACTTACTTAGTATACTTAGACACATGCACAAAAATCATCGCTCATTTATCTTTTAAAACTTCACAGGAAATTACACAATAATATCAGGTATAGCTTATTTTCAGATTTTCCGAGTCACACATGTAACTCTGTATTTAAAATTTTATAAAAAAATTCAAAAGTGTCCTATGAAAAAAATAACGCCGCATTACAACTTTTGCATATCTTCTGTTACTCCAATAGCAACCACTAAGAAATATATAAAAAATATCGTCCTGGTTTTTATTGTTATTTGCAAAGAAATGGCGTCAAAAAGTCACACACGTAAGGCTGGAATGGCCCTTTACACTACGTGTGGGGAGACTACAGCTCCGAAGTTAGAGCTCAGGACCTTCTGGTTCTTAATCAAGAGCATGAATGTTGAGACACGAATTAGGCACAAGTAATTGGAATCAATTCCCTGTGGTGTTTTTTTTTCGTTCGTGTTGTCATTTTGATTGAAGGTGGTAGGTAAATTGTTGTCTAAGAGCTAGATTTTCACTAAGTTGTTTTTGCTTATTAATGCGCTTTTATTACTTTCACATGTGGACTCGTTTGTTTGCTTGTAAGTATGTAACTCTAAATAAAAGATGAAATTCACGTTCTTTACAAATATAAAAGTAATATATTTAATACTATTATTAATACTAAAGGCTAAACTGTATTACATGTTGATGTATCATAAGTACATCTAAACTTAGCGGATGTTCAATAGTTTTGAAAATCGAAGGGAAATTAGATAGAGTATCATGGAATATAGTTTAACCTTTAATTGATTAACTCCAACAGCGTATTTTTTAGTTTTTTAAACTATATTTAAGATTATTTTTGAAATTTAAGTTGCATCGATTTCAGTAGGAGACATCCTTAGCCGTTGTTTAGCTTTTTAGAGTAATCTTTGTCGTATGAATCAGCTTCTACAAATTGTTTTACATCTTGAACAAATTTCAGACATTTTATTTCTATTCACAGAGAAATGAAACATTTCTATTAGAAAAAAAAAGAAGAAGAAGAAAAAAACTTAAAATAGATACTTTGTTCAGAAAAGCAAGTTAAAACCTCAAAAATGCTAAAGATTTTTGCAACAATCCATAAATTCGTTTATTGCGTATTGGTTTTCGCTCGTGTAAGTAAAACATGTTAAACCTAACTGAAAGGCATAAGAAATAGGTTCGTTCTAAAAAAAACACAGGACCCGATGACTTAATTACTTCAGCCCTCATTAAGAAACGTTGTTACGTGGCCTAGATCGTAAATTTTTATGTGCTCTTACTGTTGTCATGACGACCAAAAGCATCCCGATTATTCCCAGTAGCTGGAATGTTTCGTTTTTATCCAACCGTTCTTTTTCGAGATAGAACGAGACAAAGTTTGGAAGCGGGAAAAAGAATAAACCATGCGAAAGAAAAGACGAGAGTTTTATAAAAATTTCCCTTGACCTGCCTGTCCCAATATATTGGGAACTACATTAAAGAGCTTGGCCTCATAACTGCTGCTGTACCTATATCGTAAAAGCTGCTGACGTTAAAATTATTACGCCTCTAAAGTATAGATAAAGGGGTATTGGCAACTTGGCGAACTTAAAACTTCGCCCTGTAATGGCGAGATATTGACGAAAGAGCCATTTTTATTTTATATATTTTTTACTTCGCGTAGTCTTCCGACAACGAGGTTTATTCTTTATTTCCCTATTTATGATGAGCGCTTTTAAAGTTTGGCGGCGAAAATTAAACTTCGGCGGAAAGTTGTTTTTAATTTTCAAACTCTAGTTATTAGGGCTAATCTTGTTTATCAAGAACTTAGTTAAGAATGTTGGATGGGAAAAAAGAAAACAAATAAAGTTATGGTATAGACTGCTCTTCTGACTTTGTCTTTCTAATCAGTTAAGTACCCATCCAATGTTTCAGGGTTTTTTTTTTTTTTAATTTTAGCTCAGCAGAGTGTCAACGGCTCATAAGCTTTTAAATTTTGCAGCTTTCTATAACGCCACAAAAAGATCATTTTTGGAGGTAAGTACGGTAGCTTATGTGATCTATTCTCGTGACCGTTCAGCATTAACAGCTTGATGCTTGAAATTTAATGGACGTCTAAATTACCGAAGTTATGAACCTACATTCTACATTAAATAAAATAACCTCAGAGGGCTATTTGTCAAAGATAAAAGTATCTGATAGTTTATGAAAATATCCAGGATATGGCCGAAAAGAAAAACTCAATGGCATTATTAACGGGTGTTATGGCACAAAATTATAGATAGGTTAAATTTCATGGCCACATTAACCTGGAAGTGTCACGTGTAACCCCTAGCAGCAGTTACATTTTAAGTTTCTTTTTCAGTTCTATTTCATTAAGCTCTACAACGATTTTTGTTTTAATTTTTAGCAGCACTCTAAATGAACGAATATGTGGTCACCGATGTTTTAAAGCTGGAAAGGAGGTCAAATCATAGATCAACAGCATTTAATTAAACTTTGTTTTTAGACTTTGGTTATAATGCGTTATACAGCTTTAGAGGCATTTAGAAAAGTTACTTACAAACATTGCGACACATTTTTAAATTATAACTATAGATATACCGTTAAGAGTGATTTTCTCTTTAAAATTGAACTCCAGCTTTTTATTATAGGGGTTGCATAAATATATTCCTCACCTTTAATTTAAGAAAATCGTACCTTTACGAGCCTAGTATTAAAAAGATAAATAAGTAGGTAAAAAAAGAATGAATTTTGATTTAAAATTTTGAATTGCTTGTCAAAAATTGAATCAAAATTTCACTTATATTATTAGGACTGCATTTAAATGAAAAAACTAATTATAGTGAAATTATGAAGAGCAATTCATAGTATTCAAATCAGTTGTATTCAAATTAAAAATTAAAAACTAAAAGTTAATTAACTTAAGCATTATTGTTTAATTGTTGTTTATCTTTTTTTGTATAAATGTTTTCATGTTTCTTCCCACTAAGTTCTTTAATATTTTTTAGCATTTAATTTAATCTTTTTTTCCGAAAGCTCTAATCTCGGTGATTTTCTTTCAATTTCTTGCTTAAAAATTACGCGACTTTTTTCTTTCCATTGTTAAAGCATTTTAGCAGTTGAACACGAAGTTTCTTTTATAGTATTAGAACAATTGTGTGCCGGATAAAATAATTTTATGATATTCCATCAAATATGTATTAATGCTACATATTTATTTCTGAAACTTATTTTAAAAACCTTTGTAAAGTGTAATATTGTAAAATGTAGTATTCCCTTGCAAAGGAATTAAAAGCAATAAAAGGCTTTTTTTTCTGAAAACATTATTTTTGGTCAAATAAAAAAATTCCAAAAAATTATGAAAGTTTTTCTGTCCGTCGATTTAACGGTTATTGATGGATTTTATTTTAACTGCAAAAAGAAAAATGTGTGGTGAGAAAAAGGCTTTAAAAATGATTTTAAAACATTGACTTGAATAAGGGAAAGCGTCAAAAACTAAAACCCGAATTTTGTCCAAAGTCTGTAAGTTTTAAATGTCCATTATCCAAAAATGTGTGCTTGAACTTGTTCAAGTTCAACTTTGAAATAAATTTCTTAATTTTATCAACAATGTTATAATTACTGTTATTCATTTCTGCTTTATCATCGGTTAAAAACCTTGTCCCTCTAATAAATCTACCCAAGACAGATTAAGAATATAGTAATAACATAAAAAGTCCTGCAAAATAATATTTTCAGAAATTGAAATTGCGATTTCCATACAATCGCACCCATATTTCAGCTAAATATTTATATATATATAAAACGTGATTTTTTTTCCAATTGTGTTTTTTCAAGTAAATTTCATACGTTACTTTTATTACAAATCATAATAAAACATGTCTTTCAATAAATTTGGTTATGCAAGCCAACCAAGTTAAAATCTGCAGTAGTTAAAATTCAGAGAATGCCCCAAATAATACCGTACTCATATTTCAAATAAAGAAATAAAACGAAAAAAAACAGTCACTATTTTTCTTCCAATTGTGTATGTTTTCAGGCCAAATCCAGCCATAAAGCCCGGTCTCGGTATGCTGGCATTACAGCGCTAATACGGAGTCGTTGAAGTCCACTGGGCCTTCAAATTCCAATCCTCACAGAGAGCCTGACTGTCCTAACGGCCTATAGCCCCGTGCTTTAGAACCAGCGTCCCGTATTAGCTTTTCAAAGACTCGCACAACACCAATGCTCCTAATTCTCCGGCAGGACGCGTTATGAGCCACCGAATCCTGGGGGAGGGGGAGGGGGGAGAA
Organism: Uloborus plumipes; assembly: GCA_038373865.1. NCBI lineage: Eukaryota > Metazoa > Arthropoda > Arachnida > Araneae > Uloboridae > Uloborus > Uloborus plumipes. The sequence continues at coordinate 13,437 of JAXGGA010012372.1, read as the reverse complement.
ACGGGATTAACCGGGATCGTTTCATTTCGGCAACCCACTCCTACAAGCTCCCCTCCTGAAATGCATATCCAGTCGGGGCTTATGCCTAACTCTGATGCTGACTGCTTTCCAGAAGAAATATTTTGCATAAAAGGACAAGCTTTGCTGCCGATTCGGACCGACTCTGTCGCTTTTGCGTTCCCGGAGAGGCATTAAGTAAATACTTGGGCGTAATGCTTTTCTGCCAAACCATCTGACGACGAGTTGTTTCCCTGGGGGGTTTTATTCCTGGGAAAAGGGGCTTCAAGGCCGTCTGCCTATCATTTTCTCATTTAGTTTTCGACGAAAGATGTAGCGGTGGTTTGGTGTGCAGATACGACACTGGAGTTTTAGCCGGATTTTTTATAGGGAGTTAGATCGCCCCGAAAATGAAATTTCATTTCCTAAAAGTCATCACAACGTTAAACCGTAGCGTTTGTCACATGAAAGTAAAACCATTTTAACGGATTTATGTTTTGAAAAATTTTGAGAACTTTAACAGTTCTGCCCCCGTTTTTATTTTATTTATTTATTTATTATTTCGTTTTATTATTATTAATTTATTCATTTATTTCGAAGGGCGGTGAAATTTTTAAAAAAATAACCCTAACCCAAGAAATGAACAGCACACATCAGCAGACAACCAGAACATTTTCTAGACTTCTCTTTGGAATTGTATAGAAGGAAGTGACTACGAAAAATTCACAAAAATTTTTTTTTTTTTTTTTTTTCAGAAACCTAATTTAATATCAAACTCCGTTCATAGAGAGGCGTTGATTTACTGGTCAGCTTTGCCTGAAGTACATTGTAATAAATTTCATGTTATTCTGTTTCAAAAGATGCTAGGTTTCTACAAAGGAAGGTGTATAATTTTACCACGCACCAAAAATTGCGTATTTGGTTCCAAAACATAGCAAAAGTTTTTTGTGCCATTCATTGTTGCAAAAAAACTGGCACCATCTTTTGGTGAAATATTGGCAATAAATTAGTACAAATCGAGCTTAACTTGCTGAATTAAAAAACAAAGGAGGCTATTACTTTTTTCCTGAATTCCGAAACGTGCGGCACGAAATTATCAACATTTCCAAGAATAATACGATTCATTTCTAAAACTATACCTGCTTTTACTATATGATACATTTAGTCTACGTGCCAACCAATATTTTCTATAATCTGCATTAATCTGATTTTCAATTATATAAGTTGCCCAATTCTCTATTAGTCTGCAGAAGTCACTACCCTATATAATATGCTACAGAATTCTCTCAAAATTATTTCTATTGAATTTATATAGGTGTGAATGGATCAAAGTAGTTCTAAAATGTGTTTTCTTTAGAAACCCAGCAGAAATGAAAATGAGGGAGGATAATACAAAATCTATCTAAAGATATTAAGCTCGTTGATAAAAATATCGATTTTCTTTAACCACACCTCTCAAAATTTGCCTAGGATCCAAATTGTTTCAAACACACCTTTTCAACTACAAAAAAATGGTTTCGTTTACAGGAAAAGAAAACTCGCTAACTTGAAGTGACGCAAAATTTATTGTGTCAAAATTGTTAAACGATGTGTTACTGTTTTCCCCCTCAATATTAGAACTTCAAATTCAAGAATTTTTTCCTAACATATAAAAATGTCGGAAATTGCAGAACTGAATTACCAAAAAAATTTAAGTTATACACAATTTAGAGTCCGAATAGGTAAAAAATATTGTTAATTAAATGCGCAAAGTGAGAACAGGCTCAAAAAATATTTGCTTAAAACATTTATATAAACTTTATATTTGCTTAAAACAGCAAATTAAATGAAAGTGTAATATTTAGTTGTTTTTTGCGGAAGAATATTTTATTTTTAAACGTTGTCAAGAAAAGAGCTAAAAACAATAAAACAACAACAACAATCAAAATAATAATAATAATAATAATAATAATAATAATAATAATAATAATAATAATAATAATAATAATAATAATAATAATAATAATAATAATAATAATAATAATAATAATAATAATAATAATAATGATCTAGAATTAACATTTAAAAAACTTCAATAAACTTGAAACAATAAATTATTTTCTTAACTTAAAATAAAAAATTTATAGGTGTTTCTACTGCAGGAAAAATAAAATACCTTGAATTTGCTTAAACAATCAATCAGTTCTATAATTTTGCCAATGTTACAACTATTGCTACTGCTTCTACTTTTGCAAGAAATTTCTTTTGATTTTTCAAGCAGTAATTTTATGAACAGATACCGAATTTTAACATCCGTTTTCTTTCTTTTTTAAATTGTTCAATATTGAGTAGCAGTTTTGAAAGCATGAAAAAAACCTAGAAAATAAGGTGTCTTGGAAAAGATTTTTCAACAAAATTGTTTTTTCCGAATCATACTATTTTTTCCCATTCATTAGTTATTAGTTTCAAACATTTTTTTTTTCGAATCACACTATTTTCATTCAAAAGTTATCAGGCGACTGTGATAGAGAGGGTCACTCGACAACTTTTTTTTTCTTTTTAAGAGACACAGCACTTAGGACTAAAAGTTCTAATAACAACACTGAAAAAAATAAACTGTTGTTTTTACAGTATAATACTGGCAGCAGAGGTTCCAGTTTAAAACTGTAAAATGCACGGTAATAAAATGTAAAATTAGCAATTTTACAGTTTATTACTGTAAAGCAGATATTTTACAATTTATTATAACAATTTTACAGTTTATTACCATAAAAGTAGCTGCATTATACTATAAAAGCAACAGTATAATACTGGCAGCAGAGGTTTCAGTTTAAAACTAAAATACACAGTAATAAGCTGTAAAATTAGCAATTTTACAGTTTAATTCTGTAAATCAGGAATTTTACAGTTTATCAGTGTAAAATTAGCAATTTTACAGTTTATCACTGTAAAATTAACAATTTTGAGTTTGTTGCAGTAAAATTAGCTGTATTATACTGTAAAAACAACATTTTTTTTACAGTGCAGTAACAACTAGAAAAACGATACAGAGTGTCTGTAATGTAGACATTTCTGTTACGCCTCTGAACAAGAGGCAATCGCAACAAAGAACTTTCAAATGGGTCCAAAACTCATGCGCTAATATACAGTAGACAAACAAGATAACAAGCAACCTTACTATATATATTTCGTTAATAACTATAGTTTTAAGTTTTGAATATTTATGCCATGCCTAGCGATTTTGCAATTAAAAGTGTACTACACTGGCAAAAGTTATTCCTGATGTTATTTAGGGGAATGAGGGGCAAGTGAAATAGTTAAAAAAAACTGACCTATTTCAAAATGAACGCATTGGGAATTTGTTCTGAAAATTCCCCCATCGAGAGGTCGCTCCCTCGATGACGTCATGAAATAATGCAAAATCTTAATTTTTCAAAACGTCATAACTCGGTCAATTTTTGTGGTAGAAGAGTGAATTTTTTTTAGTTTTAAACGTTACAGTGTCAAGAATGTTTTACTAAATATGATTGATAGGACTGGGGGCTATATAAAAATTTAAATTTCGTAACTCTTCCAAAATTTGATTTTTAGAAAAACATTGAATAGACCCAAAATTCCTTTCGTAATTTGGAGATTTTTTCCTAAATAAACTATATGCTTATCTCTAACGGTTAAGAAATTAGCTATTGGGCCACGATTGAAGTGGCCCCTGTATCTATACACCCTGTATAGATACAGGGATGTAGGGGAAGACCGCCTATATTGGACCCCCTAAGAACAGGAAGCCTGTGTCGCTCAATGTGAAGCAAAACAGAAATGCAAAATAGGGCATCGTGAGCTAAATTTAATTTGGAACCGCCCTAGGAGCTTATATTTTCTAAAAATATGAAAATTATTTTTTAAAAAATTATCTTATAAAAAGTTGCAAAAGTCCAATTTAGGCATATATGCGCGTAAATTGAACCATGCCCTTCCTATATTGGACCGTACCAGGAAAACGTAGAATAATTTATGTTTGAACTATACAGCTTTTTTCAAGGATTTGCAATAGAATTTCTTTTGCTTCGGCCTCAGTTAGGCAGTGTTGATAAACTCGCCGATTGCATTTCATACAGTTAATCATGTTTTGTACTTCATGTCTATGACATATATTGCAATAACAATTGTTTTTTGCAGTTTCTTGCTTCTTCTTGTGCGACTTTTTCTGCTATATGCATCTTTTATACGGCGTTAGAATGATTGCTCAGACAGCCTTCCTTTTTGTTCTTTCTATTTTTTTAAGCAAAGGTGATATGTGGGCCGGCTTTACAAAATCATAGTTAGAGTTGGTAATCATGTTTTGATGAGAACTATCCGCCGATTCTGCAGAAATTGTACTAATTTAAGTCGTAGCTAGCTCTTGTACATGGTGTACCGAACATGTAACATGTTCACTTTGAGTAGTTTTATCTGGACTACTTGCCTCTAATTCTGCTGCAGCCATGTCAATGTCATTAAACACATGTCAATTAACAGGCCAAACTGCTGTTCTTTGGAATCCACTCAGAGCATTTGCCATGGCTTTAATTGCGGTTTGCCTATAAGAGTTACCAAACAGTTCTCTTATGCGATATTATATAATGGATTTCATTAAATGTTCTCGCGTATCACATGCTCGATTAAAATATGAAGACAGACTGAATAAAACCACATATACGTGCATGATGTGTTTAAGGAGAAAGCATTATTATATCGTTCTCGTTAGAAAAGTTTATTGCATCAATGTTCTTTATGTAAGTGCTGTGCCTATCCGTTATAGAAGGAAATTCTTTTTACATTGCTTGGCTTAACAGTTTTGATGAAAGGTTGTATCAATTGTGCAAATTATCGTTTGTGATCCAACATTTTTTTTTTTTTTTTGAACAAGCATATTGCTCACCAGGGAAGCTTTTACGATAAGGTCATACATGTAACGTAATCTTTTGAAAATAAGCATGGGGAGCTTGCACTCATGCAGCAAATAACCAGTGTGTTTCTACCACGTTCACCACTCATTACTGATGCAATCTGATGTTAACCTCTATACGTCAATATATTTTGGGACTTTTTGACAGTGAAATGATATGCTTCATCTACATTGAACATTTTAGTAGCATATAAATTGTTTCCAAAATATCGAAGAATTTCATATTTTTCTCTCGGTAAACCAGATTAAATGTTATTTAAGTTAATAACTATGTTTAACAACCTGAAACTGCAGCTTAATGGGCGAAGAGAGAAAAAAAAACATACATTTCTGCTTGGTAAAAATGTGCTTGATAAAAAAGTTTAAATGAATATCCTGAATAGGTGTTAAAATATGCTAAAAATAATTTTAACTACGCTATTAAATAAAACGAGTCACTTATTTTATGTTACGATTAATAAAAAGTCTTGTTTAAAATCATATTCTTAAATTGAACCACCGGTCCAATATAGGAAAATTTTTTCGGTCCAATAAAGGAAAACATGCCATTTTTTATTCTTCAGCTCATAGCTCTGTCAAAAACTATCACAATAGCGCGTGTAAATACATCGATGTAATCCTTATTAAACACAGATTATAATACTGTAACAGCATTTTACCACAATTCACAAGTTTTTGAGTTATCTTTCTAGAAACAAGTCCGCAAAATAAGATTTCTAACGTTTTCAACACAAATCAAGCCGTAACTCACGCTAAACATTTCGAAGACCGGTGAAACTTCATACACATTGATTTTATTCCTAAAACTTTATGTTTCTACTATTAAAGTGTAGCACAGATCTCTGTACTAAATTTTAAGCCCGAAGTCCAATTTAAGCAGTGGTCCAATATAGGCGGTCTTCCCCTATGTATATATGTTTGTTTGTATGTTTGTTCCTTATACAAGTCCAGTTTTCGTCGGATTTGCATCAAACTTGGCACAGAGGTACCTTGATACACTAGACACTAGAATTCACATAGGCGGGGTTTTGAAATTTTAAAAAAATCCCAAAAGCTCAAAATTCAATCTTGGTTTTTTTTTTTTTTTTTTGTCTCAAAACGGCCATCTGCTTTCAATTTCGAGCATATAGAGTAAAAGAGATAAGCCTTTAAGCATAAAAATTGATAAAATTTAACACATTTAAATATGAGTATTTTCCAACAAAGATTACGATTAACAATAAATTATCAATTTAAGGCTCACCTACTTCAATTTAGCGTGAAATAAGTTAAAAACAATTATAATTTATGTTCTAATTATATTGGAGCTATTGCACAAATATTGTATGATCCAGAAAAATTGAAGGTTATCCGGGCAACGCCGGGTAATAAGCTATATATAGATAAGTTTTGAAGTCATGCAAAATCTGAGTCTTCTTCAGTTCATCCTTATGATTAGACATCTTAAACTATTATACCAATTCAAAGCCAATATCCCTTCTTGAAATTAACATTACATCTTCATTCAAAATACAAATATTTAAAGTCTTAGTGAAAAAAATACTCAAATATTTTTTCCTGCATTTAGATGATACACGCAGATTTTTTCCATTTTTTTCTCTGAATTTCCAACTTTTTTTTTTCAATTACAAACAGTTTTCATCATTTTAAAGTTAGCTACCCTTTACAAGGATTATTATAAGAAGAAGAGCTATTTTACAAAGAAGTTATGCTAAGTTATACTGAAAAAAAAAAGGGATATGTCTATAACTTTTAGTAACGGAAATAGCTATAAAATGTAACCTTTTGTAAATATTTTTTCAGACCAGATCTATTCATGCAATGATTGCTGCAGAAATATAAAATCTGATAAGTTTTCGCTCAAATTTAAATGGCTTGCATTCCATGAAATCCATTCTAGGAACTTAACCAAGTTCTTCAAGAGAGAGAGAGGGGGGAAAAGGTTGAATGAAGAACTGCGGTTAGAACTATAATTTAAATCTGTTTACGAGTTGAAAAGTAACTGAATATGAATTGAACTGCCTGGGCTTTTGAAGAAACTTTTTCCCATAACTTTAAAAAAAAATGGAATCTTTTGTGAATGTTCCAATTGTACCTATAATCCAAAAAATATGGAAGGAAATAATCAGAAAACTAAATTGAAATTTTTTTTGGTAACATGAATAACCATGGAAATCTTCCAGAGGAGGAAAAAATCAGCATTTCCCGAATTGCCTCAAACTTTAAACCGTTCCACACCGGACAATAAAAAAGTATAAAAATCCATTAAGTCCTCCATAAAATCATATAGGCGTCATATGACTGCCATGACTTGTATATGTTTATACACAATTCTATGTACCATTGCAAGAAATATCAAGCCCATAACTATATCTTCTTGAAGTAATAAATAAAAATGCGCAACAGAAAACGATTTTTGTCCCTGGAAATTTAAAAATTTTTTAAAGGAAAAGTTTTTTTTTAAGATTTAAAAAAAATAAACCGAGTTTCTATCCTTTTCTGAACGTTTCCTAGAATGAGATAAGGAAAGAGGGTAACGTCTATGCGAAATAGAGTTTTTCCATACTTTGAATAGGGAATTTTGAAGCAAAAGGGAGGCAGGAGAAGATGATGACTAGAGAGAAGAGAGGGGAAGTCGAAAAAAAAAAAAGATATTCCATATAAAAGTTTGCACAGTGGGGCCCATCGGATCTTATATATAAGGCCCTAGAATATATGCAAGCTTTCACAAGAGTTAAAGCTCTCAGAAATAAGGTGGCTGATGGAATATGCGCGAAAAGAGAATAATAATAAAAAAAATCGCGCCGAGAGAATTTAGACGATTTTAGTCAACTGAAGCGCAGTTTTTTCAGCCCAGTATGAAAGGGTGTGCTTCGATAGATAGAGTCACTCTATATTGGAAAAGGGAGTAAAGACTAGCGATGACAAAACTGGTTGAACCATTGCGAGGAAAAGTATACTAAATCAATATATATACTCCAGCTAATCCCTCATAGACGGTCCATTTTGAATACGCACGCCGACCAAGTGTAAAAAGAGAAGTTGGACGGCGTTTCTTCTTCTATCTTTTCACATTTTTCCAAAGCTTTTTTAGAGAGGCGAGGGACACGCGGAAAAAAAATAATTTTTTGGAGGGTGTATCAAATTTACCCAGTAGAGCTCTTCTACGCTTCTCTGGTGTTTGCATTATCAAGAAGAATTCCGTGCGCATGAGCAGATCCATCGATCGAAGGGGATGAGAGGGGGAGGGGATTTTTCTCGCAATGCTTCCTATAAAAAGAGAGCTGATGATTTGAATAAAAGAAGTTTTCCACATATGTAAACAGTTTCTGAATTGTGAATTTTTAGCCGAAAAACATTATTTGGGGAGGACAGACTGGCCACTGCTTTTAAAGTATTCTTGGAAGAGCGGGAACAATGGCGCATACAATTATAAATTTTCTAACTTTTTTTCTTTTTTTTTTTTTTGGCTATGTACGAGTACAAAACATCTTTCAACTCCCTTTGTTTCTTAATCATAACCTGTGATTTTTCCTTTTTGTGTTCATTTATCCGGTCAAATTTCTAAATTTATGTTTTCCATAAAAATATTATGATTGGATTAATTTCAGTTTGACTCTGCATGCATGTTTTATGACAAAAATTAAGTAAAGGTTCAAAACTTAATAAATGTAACTATTGTTTGGTTAATCAACAAATCTATCATGTTCCAGAACATGACATAAAATATCATTTTACAGTCCAAAATCAAATTTATTGTGTTAAATCAAATGGAAAAACTATACTTTAATTATCTGATTTGACATGTATATCCTGTGATGTGTACAAAAATCAGTACATTATAAGGATTATAACTCTATGGCCTAAAACTTTTAAGATTTCAACGAGAAATTCACTGCAAAAAATGAACTGTTGCTTTTACAGTGTAATACTGACAACCGTGGCTCCAATTTAAACTAAAATGCACAGTAATAAACGGTAAAACTAGCAATTTCACATTTTTTTTACTGCAAAGTTAGCAATTTTACAGTTTATTGCCGTAAAATTTATCTGTATTATACTGTAAAAACAAGAGTTTAAAACTGGCAGCAGAGGTTCCAGCGTAAAACTGCAAAATGCACGGTAATAAACTGTAAAATTAGAAATTTTACAGTTTAGTACTGTAAAATTAGTAATTTTTACAGTTTATTACTATAAAATCATCTGTATTATACTGTAAAAACAACATTCATTTTTCACAGTGTGGTGAGATGCAGGGAATATACAAATCAGTAGATAAATATGTGTACGATAAGATACAATGAGAAAAAATGACTAAAGAGTCGTGGTCACCATTATGGACATTTTTTTCAGAGAATGAGTTATATAAGTTTTAAACCAATGTTCCTCCATTCCACTTCGTCTTCATCTTATCTTTAGGTGAAATACGTAAGTTATATCATGTTCATATTATCTAACGACAGAACGTTTAAGTCAATCAGACAATTTTTTTACTGAATATTAAATTTAACGTTAAACAAAATAAAAAAATGCCAAATGATATTTTAAATACATATCAAAAACTATACGTCGTGTATAAAACTGATACTGAATACACTTCTTGACTCCCGTTCCAGTTTCATAATATACTTCAGAAAATATACAAGGTATAACATAGATAATAAGCCAAATTATAGATGGATAAAAATATACAGATAAAAATATGACCGAAGAGTAGTGGTAACAGTTGTTGACTTTATATTATTTTTTTAGATAGTTAATTACCAAAGTTTTAAACTAATGACACTTATTCTATTTCTTTTGCATGATATTTTATTATAGTAAAATACATAATTCTCCCCACAGCTTGTGTATTATCCAACGACTGGACGTTTTAGTCAATTAAAAACTTTTTCATGTTATCAAATTTAACATTAATTGCGGTAAAATATATCAAATATATGATAAAATGCAGGGTGACAAGAAATAACTTGGACGAAGTTTCAAACCAAATATCTGTAAATGAGCCAATATTTAGAAAAGTGCCAATTTGAAGTTGGAGTTTTCTGGAAAAAAAATTTTTTTGCAGAAAAAAACTAATATTGGATTTTAAGTCTAAATTGGGTCTAAATGCAAGAAAATAAAAGGGGGAGGTCAAGGAAGTTATTTACCCCCTCCTTAGATTACGCACTTTTAAGCCGTTACAGATCTGATGAATGTTACAGATCTGATGTTAATATGAGCTACATATTTGAGTTTATGCTTTCAGTCTTCGTTAACATCTCTAAATATGATATCATTTCCTTGCATTTTTAACATAGAATTAAGATAATTATATTAAAAAATATATATATATATTAGGCTAAAAAATCAAATTTCATTATAAAAAAGCATTTCTTGGAAATAAAAATGAGCGATAAGGTTTTTAGATAAAATAAGTTATGAGATTACCAAATCCAAGCTAATAAAATATTTGTTTTGTTTTGAAACAACACACAACTTCAACTTTTTCAACACACAACTCTGCTGCTTGCTTTTCTTTAATTACTTGCAGGAAATTTAATTTCTTGATCAGAAAATTCAAATTTAGCATGCTAGTTATTATCTAGTTATTTAGCGAAGTTATGAGAAATTGGAGCACCAAAAAAAATAAATAAATAAATAAAATAATAATAATTAATTAACTTAATTTCTGCAGTGTCAATTTTTCTTATTTTACTAACTTCTATTGTTAGGTCATACAAACCACAAATGAAGCAATTGTACTAAAACTTATTGCTTTTCATTTTTTAAGAACAAAAATATTCAATATATATGGCTAAAACCTGTGATTTTTGCTTTTTATAATTCTGAAACGTGTGAGTTAGTTCTGTAACGTATTCGCTGTTTTTCAATGTTACCGCTCTGACTGTTACCGATCTGACAAACTGACAAAGTTTTTTTTTTTTTATTATTTCCGAGTCGATTGCACTAAACCAAAACCAAACACGTGGCTTTTTCACTTGTAATAAAGGACTATACTTATATGTAAAATAATTTTTAAAATAATAAAAACTGCGCATTTTAGAGCGTGTTACCGATCTGATGACTCAAATGACACACATTTTATAAAATCACTTTAAAAAATCTTACCTACAATTTTAGATGCAGAAATGCAAATTTTTAATTACGATTCGATAAAATATCCCACCAAGTACTCAGTATCACGTGGTATAGGTGCAGGAAATGATTTTGGGAGCCTAAACATAGATCGGAAGTTATTGTTACCACTCTGACGGCGGAACTTGGGACACGCTTATTTCGCATTGGCTAAAAAATCAGAAATCGATTAAAACAAAAATGAAGTAAAATATTAACGAAGGGGTAAAAATAGAATCGTTTTTTGTGCAAGTGCGTTTTTTTTCGGAAGTTAGAAAGTGCGCATGACCTGTTTGCATGCTAAGCTTTGCTACTGGGGACACGTTACCGATCTGATTTTTGATGTATAAAAACAATATTTTCTGAAGAAAAAATTTTTTTTCCTGATGTTATTAGATGAAATGAAAGCAGAACCTTATCTTCTTTCTGAGGAAAATTATTTTTCTAACTAGTTATTGAAATACTAGTGAAAATTCACTTGGGACTCAAATTGGCACTTTTCTAAATATTAGCTCAAATACCACTGAATTTTTAACGATATTGTGATAGGGAATCGATCCTAGAAAGCTACTAAATAGGTGTAAGTGAGTTAGTTAGGATAACCATTATTGTTCGCAAACTATCTGCCATACTTGAATTGCATAAGCAAGAAACGAAAAAATGTGAAATTGTTTAACGATTGAAAGTGGCTAAATACAGGATTTCCTGCACAATTAAAAGATTTAAAAAACTCAAACATGATGGTGACAGGTCAGGAAGAAGAAGAAAATGCACAATTAACACATCTAGCTACCAGAAAGTGGTCAAAAAGCGAGTTTAACGAAATCCTAGGATTTCAATGAGAAAGGTTGCTAGAGGGGTGAAAATCAGTATAGAAACCACTCGTTTGATGGTAATTGTTGAGCTCGGTCTTCTCCCTTACAAAATGAAAGAGACTTAAAAGCTAGCAGCAAAGAACAAACGCACAAGACTTCAAAAGAAGAAAGAACTGTTAAGCGGGCCGCAGATGATCGATGGAAAACATTGCTCTTCACAAATGAAAAACTGTTCTCAATTGGACAAACTCAAAATAGCCATAATGATAGAGTTGGTCAGCAGAAGCACCTGGACCTTTTTTAATTGTTGGCGGCGTCAACTACCCCTATCTGCAATGGTTTGGTGTGGGATATGTGCTAGTGGGGAAACACCACTTGTTTTTGTTGATCAAGAGATAAAAAATAATCAGCAAACATACCGTCAGCTGGGGTAAGATTGGCCCTTTGAGGGTAACATTGGCCCAAAGTTAGAAAAAGTTTTGTTGTCCCGTATTGTAATCATAATGATGAGTTATCGGCCCAGACAATGCCTTACTGGATAGGTAGCACCACTGGCTTTACTGTTCATGAAGTGGAGGTTATTTCTATATATCATATTCACTCTAGTGCTGCTCCATCTTCACTTTGAGAAAGTGGTAAAATTTGTTGTCTCTCAACTTTTACTTGTGAACGCTAATTCTTGAAGAGCTACTTGTAGGTAAGTGTATAACGATATCATAGATTCAATTGTTTCAAGTATTTTTGGTGTAATAATGCTGTTACCTTTGTTATTTACAAAATAATTCGATTTTATTATTTCATGACAATTTTGGCCCAGAGTTGGGGTAACTTTGGCCCAAGATGGTGACTGTCCTAAAGTTACCCCAAGGTACAATTTTTTTGATATAAAACTTGATTGGTACCTATTTTATAAGCAGATTGTTTAACAAAACCACTTAAAATATTTTAATTATTATTTTAAGCACTAGTTTTTAGCTTTTTATTTTAAGCACACTGGATTTTTTTCAGGAAAAATGCCGAGAAATCGGATAAAACCTCTTGGTACCAGAAATTAGGCCAATTACAAACCAGAAGTGTTAGAGGAGTGTTTAGAGGCTATTAAGTCTGGTGCCTTAACCCAAAGAGCTGCAGAAAACATGTATAATATACCTAGGTCTACAATAAAAAACAAACTTAAAGGGATTCATTCAAAAAATGTGGGACGTGCAAGAATCTTTAGTGATGAAGAAGAGCATGTTTTCGAACAACATTTAATAAAAATTGCAGACTATGGGTTCCCTGTAATTGAATTGGATTTTTATTTTTGTACAATACAATATTTTTCCCTAAAATGAAGTTTGTTTCATTTATTCCTATTTCTACCCATTTCATGGATGTTTTTGAATTAAAAGCCGGCAAAACAACAAACTAATGTGTCTGGTGGTAATTTTATCTTGTCTAACTTTAGCCTAACCTATACTAATCGCAGGTTTTATATGGTTTAAAAGTATGGGACAAAGTTTCCCCAATTCAAGGCAACTTTGGCCCAAACATTAAACAAATGCAGTATAATATTGCAAAATGATTGAGAGGTCTCAATATGGT
>JAXGGA010012371.1:0-38970 GCA_038373865.1 Uloborus plumipes | reverse complement strand
AAACTTAAGGCTCCAAGGTACACAAGTTTGCTAGTTTTAAGGAACAAGTTCATATTTGTGGACGACATGAGTGACTTCCATTCATGTTAAATCTTTGCATTTCAATTCAAAAGCTTTTCTTAAAATTACTTTTCATTTTTCATAAGTTCAAAATTATTTTGAATTTTCACAAATTATAAACGTTTACTGGTACTGAAATTATACATTTATTTGACAGTAATTATCTGTTCTTATTCTCCCCCATCAATATTACTCATGTTTGTGAGACCTATTACAGATTAAATTGAAAAAAATAAAAATTTTAACAAGTGTTCCGATTGACCCCTATCAGCGGGGTGATTCGGAACGCCCATAATTTGCTATATATTTTGATAATAATGGCTCAAAATCTTTTGTCTTTGCTTGGAATATCAAAAGTAAAGCAAGACCGAAGTTTTTACCCAAAAAATCAAATTAAAAACAAATCTTTTAACTGCTTTTTTTACAATCAAAGCTGAAAAGTGTTCCGATTAACCCCATTTTACGGTACCCCAGCATTAAAGAATCTCTAAAATTTCGTTTTTATGACTTTGGAAAAATTCGAGACCTCAGGGAAGAGCCCAAGAGCCTCTGATAACATCATCGAAAATCATCTGGAGTTACGTTTCTGGAATTTTAAGTTTGGAAAATTACCGAAGGAGGGCCCCTAAACTTCTCTTCCCACTAACCACTAACATTACCAATGATCATCTGAAAATAGAGTTATAAAAGCTAACTTGGAAACTCTTCCGGAAGAGCTTCCCCCTCTATCTGACACCCTTGAAAATTATCTTAAATTTCGTTTTCTGGGATTGAATTTTGAAAGGTTTCTAGGAGCGAGCTCTCCAAAATTCCTGTCACTAACGGCGTTGTGGGAAAAAATTGCCGGTCTGTAAAATATTGCCTACGACTGCAATCGTGTTTTTAAGATTTCAATTAAAAGAATTTCCGTTGTTGAGCCCCGAATTTCTTCTGCACCAAAAATTGTGTAACACTTATTATGCATCATTTATCAGTTTCATGTAAAATTTTATCAAATTAGGGGGAAATGTTTAATTTTTAAGCTGAAGCTCGTAACGATTCCTAAAATAATTTTACAACTTTGACATTTATGTGGAGGTCTGATTTTAGGACACAAACCAAAATGCGAGGGTGTCCCATAAAAATTTCAAAAAATAAAATTTAAGGACCATACAAATAAATATTAGGGAAGCCCTTATTTTTCAACTTTGTAAATAGTTAGCTCTCACCTATTTTGTTCCAATATCAAAAATAATGATGTGTGCAAAATATTAGTTCAATCGGAAAATTTTAAGGTGTGCCTCAAATAGCATGAAATTATCGAATTTTCATCGAAAAATATTTTTTCTTCCAGTTTTTTTCAAGCTTTGAAAAATTGTTCAAGCAGTTTTACATTTTTTACCACCTTATTTCCTGTTACGAGCAAGGCCCGACTTGCAAGTTTCTATGAACAGGGCTCTTTCAAATTTTAATGCCCCCTTTTGAGTAATTGATACAGTGGCTTTTTCAACATGCCTCCTCTTCCCGCCCTCAACCCCATAAATGCAGATTTAATTTCAAGAGAAAAAAATAATTACGAAGCGACTAAATATTACCCAATTTCTCATAACTATTACTCCGTTACTTATTAATCAGGCGCATCAAGTTTAGAAATTTTGCGTCGTCTCTATGGAAACCGTACAAAAGAAAACAGCTCCTCTTTTTTTATGCAATGCTGTTGAGGCATTTCATTTATTTTATGTTTATCGAATTAGGCTTAAGCTTTTATTTATATCCTCATGTCTCAGTTATTTCTCAACGTTTTCTAACAAATTTAGTGCTAAATAGTTTGTTTTAGCAAGTCCTGCTATCACGAGTAACCGTTATAAAAATGCTTCAAAAAGTATTTATTAACGTTGATTCAATAATAGTTTACTCACAAAGCAATTTTAACCTTTTTGCATTTAACCAAAAAAAAAAGGACAGGAATAAAGTCCACGGCGCCGTAACTAAGACAACCATGAGGGGAAAAGTATGGAGAGTGAGAAATCAATACTTCTTTCATACGCCAGCTCTCGTTACACAGGCTATAAGCACACAAATATTAGTGTGAATTAAAGTTGCAAAGTAACGTTTTCTAACGAATTTCCCAGCTTAACTGAGAGCAGAAAGCTTATTGTTTAATTTAAAACAAGGTTTTAATTATAGGTTTTCATATCTTTGCCCATCTCAACAAATGAAAAGAAAAAGGGAGGAATGTTGAAAAAAATATTTTACTAATAATATAAAGTTGTAGAGTTTGTTTGTTTGTTTGCTTGAACGCGCTAATCTCAGGAACTACTGGTTCGATTTGAAAAATTATTTTTGTGTTGAATAGTCCATTTATCTAGGAAGGCTTTAGGCGATAGGAGTTATTGTTATAACTAAACATAATAATGTTATATATAGATAAAGAGAGAGGGTAAATTTTGTAGGTATGTATGTTCCGGGTAATCTCCGGAACCACTGAACCGATTTGAAAAATTCTTGCTGAATAGGAAAGGTACATTCTCAGATTGAAACATGAGCTTATGTTTAAAAAGATTCGATAAGCGATTCTTTTTTTTATTCGAATTCAAGGCAATTTTCACATAAATCGCTGAATGCTGGGGTTAAAAATTACTTGCACATATATATCGCACATACAGGGTGTCCACTCCAATCGTGGACCAATAGCTAATTTCTAAACCGTCAGAGATAAGCATATAGTTTATTTAGGAAAAAATCTCCAAATTACGAAAGAAATTTTGGGTCTATTCAATGTTTTTCAAAAAATCAAATTTTGAAAGAGTTACGAAATTTAAATTTTTATACAGCCCCCCAGTCCTGTCAATCATATTTAGTAAAACATTCTTGACACTGTAACGTTTAAAACTAAAAAAAAATCACTCTTCTACCACAAAAATTGACCGAGTTATGACGTTTTGAAAAATCAAGATTTTGAAGGATTTCGCATACGGTCCCTTAAGCGATCGCAAAAATCTTGAAAAATATATAAGAAATAATGCAAAATCTTGATTTTTCAAAACGTCATAACTCGGTCAATTTTTGTGGTAGAAGAGTGATTTTTTTTTAGTTTTAAACGTTACAGTGTCAAGAATGTTTTACTAAATATGATTGATAGGACTGGGGGGCTGTATAAAAATTTAAATTTCGTAACTCTTTCAAAATTTGATTTTTTGAAAAACATTGAATAGACCCAAAATTCCTTTCGTAATTTGGAGATTTTTTCCTAAATAAACTATATACTTATCTCTAACGGTTTAGAAATTAGCTATTGGTCCACGATTGGAGTGGACACCCTGTATAATGTTACATATCGTTGGAAACAGAAAATTTTTCTCCGTCCTATGTAGTTTGTCTCGATTCTCTAACTTAAACACAGCACGAGTTATTCAATTTTTAAACTTGCCTTTTGCAAGGCTTCGCCCGATTACTTGCAGTACTTGGTTCATTAAAACCATCAATAAAAAATAAACTAATTATTCCACAGTTTTGATTTTTACGCCATTGGATAGAGTGATATTTTTAACCCCAGAATTGATTCGACTAACCGTCGAAGAACCAAGCTTTTATTTCCACTAGAAAAAAAGTTACAAGCGTTTGAACTTCGGGTTCGAAAACCTCTTTTCTGATCAAATTATTAACGTTTTATTGCGTTGCTATGGCGACATCTTTTAAATTCATTGTTGGTTCCCTTTTCTTCATTTCGTTTCTTAAAAGCATTTTATTTTACGGCGTTTCTAGGCCCTCCTATGATGATGATTACAACAAGGCAAATAATACCTTTTAGTTCAGATCAATTGCAAAGCTTTTGGCCTTTAATATTTAATCTACATGTATAAAAATGGAATAAGGGGCAGATTTGGCTGAAATTTTCACCGTTTGTTCCTTTTGGTACTGGGAAGGTTTAGAGACCAGTTCCAAAAAAATCCGATGTGTAGTTATAATTTTATTTCAATTTAAGACCCGATTTTGTCTTTTTAATTTTGATTTAAAACTCCATTTTCCAAGGCTTTCATCAATTCAATCGAGTATTAAGTGTATCAACTCAACTCCCTGGGAGATAGTTGGAATTGCTAATATCATTTCCCCGTTTCGTATTAAACGTTCAAGGCTCAAGTCAATTCAAAAAGTTATGTTTTTTCAGCTTTTCTGCGTGTGGGCGAAGTTTAGGTATAGAAAGCAATCGGGACTTTTTAAGACACGTGTCACTTGACATAATTTTTATTTTCAAGTTAGGCCGTGCAAAGCCGGGCCACGCAGCTGGTATATAAATAAAAACGCTGGGACGGCTTTTAAAAGAGAATTTAAATGATTTTCTGCAAAAATTTTCCTGCCCCTTGGAAATTTCATGCCCAGGGTACAAGCCCTGGGTGCCCGTGCGATAAATAGGGTCTGGTTACGAGTGTATTTTACTCTAACTACTCTTTTCTATGAGCTTCCATGCCTTTTCCGCTTTTTCATTTAACTCATTTTTGGGCAACAATGCTTTTTTGTAAAAACTCTGTTCGTGACTGAAGACGCTTTTTTACGGCTGCAACCATTTCTACAAGTCTTACAAAATCTCCCTTAGTTTTTAGTCGAGTAATTTTTGAAAGCACTCAAAGGTTTATGGGTGATTTTTAATTAATTAGAAATTTAATAGCCTTCATTTCGTTCTTATGACTAAGTTAGTGCCATGAAATGACTGAACAACAAACAAATACACCTATAGACTCTAGTGTTCATATTCCGGAATTGAATTCCAAGCTTCAATCATTGGGAAAATTAAAGAACAGTAGAAACAGCTTCTCGCAACCGGAATCATTATCTATTTCATCTATTAACAAAGAATCTGTTGTTATGACGTCTGCCTTTAATCAACAGTCTTGTTCCGATACCGTTATCGGACCTCTTGCTAAAATATTTCACCCGGACTGGTGTCCTACAGAAGATAGTTTCTTTACTGCTTCTTCAGCAGAAGTTATCTTTACGTTTTTACGACAGCTTATTACAGGTAAAGATACGCTTAACCGGTATTTCATAAAGTTGGACCTTCAAAAAGATATCGTTGCTCTTATAGATTTACTAGAAGATAAGGTCAAGCAGAAAAATCTGCTTGCAACTGATCAATCCTCACAAACAGAAACTTGCTCCCCTTCTGACTACAGCTCACAGAAAGATGTGGTGAACTGTCAAAATTATGATGATAATATGCAGTTGAATCAATACCCACCTATAGCCAAACATAATAACGATAATGTTATAGTTAATCAAATGAATGATAAACCTTCATATGCTCAAGCACTAGCTAATGAAACCACTTTACTGGTCTATCCTACAAACAATAAAACCAGTTCAAGCGATTTAAAAATGGTCCTTCAAACTAATTATCAGCCGCATAGAGATGGCATTAAAATAAACCGAGTTCGTTCCGTTGCCAAAAGAGGGATCGCCGTAGACGCAGCCACACCCTTTGATTGTGATATTCTAAAGCAAAAACTTGAAAATAACAGAAGTCTTTCTCAACTTATAACTACCCGTACACCCACGGAAAAGAAACCCTCGCCTTGTCCTCTACAATATGAAACCCAATACTGCTTGGGATGATAGATCAACAGCACTATCATTAAAGTTTGATTTAGAATAAGGAAAAGACTTTTCATTTAAATTTAAATTGTCAGGGAACGGAAACACTGAAAATCTGATAATAGAAACTTCCCCTTGTGCATTTCATAAAATCATGCATAGTCCAAAATTTAATTTTAGTTGAACTGTTGTTCCCATACGGGAATTGCTTGGAGTTCGTAGGTGTTTTAAATGTCAAGCCTTCGGACATACGGCAATTAATTGTAGATCTGATGATCACTATTTTAGTTTTTGCTCCCTATCACATCCTGGAACACCCTGCAGAGCCGAATACCCCAGTTGTACGAACTGCATTTACAATAACCGTAGAAATAATGTTAATGATCCAATAGATCTTCCTACTTTTTCAAATGTGTGCCCATCTTATCAAACGTATGTCAAACATTTAAAAAATCAATCAATTATGAATAGGACACTAATATATGGTGATATTCAAAGATTTCCTTTTTCCGCTTCGTCCCGTTCCTTGGGTTTTTCTGGCTTACGAAATGATCCTACTTCTAAAATCTCTTCAATGGGCAGCATCAACAGCGATAGTATTTCTACAGTATCCTACGACATATTAAACGTACTACAAATCAATTTGTACCATTGCGAATCAGCAACAGCCATTTTATCATCAATTGTCTCCGCTAGAAATGTTCACATATTGCTTATTCAAGAACCATACATAAAAAACGATAAAATTAGTGGTCTGCCTTCAGCCTGGAATGTGTCGTTATCATGCAGTGGCAAAGCTGCAATTGCGATCACCTCCAAATTCATTACAGCATTCGTTTCACTAATCGGCTAAGACTTTCGGCGCGTTCAGAGTACGCGCCCGAGCTTCCCGGGAAGCCCGGGTTCTTCCCAAAGCGTTTAGATATGCCATTTGGAAAGCCCGAACTTCCCAAATGCTGTCCTGAGTAGACGACCGAGCTTCCCGGGCTCAAGCACAAGCAGCCCAGGAAATTTAGCTGGGCAGATGAGTCACGTGTTTGGGCGTTTAGCAAAAAAAGATGATGCTCATTGGCTAAAATTTATTGCTCTTTCGTCTGCTAGGATTTACGAAGAGTGACTAAAACAAAATCTTGAAAATACACACACAATGTCAAAAATACGCACGCTATTTGCTGTGATGAATCTAAAAGGATATATTTCCTTGAGAATCGGTCATTGCTGGAACAATCCTATCAGATAAGCGAGATCGATGAAACTCTTTACTTACTGTTAGGCCTATTTCATCGTAAATTCCTTCACTTAAAATAGCATATTTCTCATTAAATTGGAAAAATCATTTCGATTCCAAGCTCAACCATGACGGTAGACGAACAATAATTACCGCCAAGGTTAAGAATGGTATCATTTTGGGCCAAAATAAAGGAGCAAATGCAGGATTATTCCTGCATTGACCGGCGCGTTACTTTCTGCTGTTGTGTCCGCCATGTTGTTTCTTCCCGAATGGCACAAGTGCTGTCCAGACCACAACTTTCCAGGCTCGGCCAGAGAAGTTATTTATGACGTCACGGCTTAAACGCCCGGCGGCCCGGGCGAATACTCTGAACGCAGCCTTTGTTTTAATAAAGGCCAACATTCAAGAGACAACAAACATAATAATATCAGCTTATTCATCGCCAGCAGAACCTTTGCAAAATCTCCTTAAAGAGTTGCATGATTATTTTACGACTTCTTCTCTACTAGTCTTGATTGGGGGTGACTAGTGATTGCAAAACCGGTATACCGGTATACCGAATACCGGTATTTCGAGCTATTTTCCAATCTCGAAATACCGGTATTTACTGAGGCAAAATACCGGTATTTTCGGTATTAGCGAAAAAAAAAGAATAATTTTTAACCGATGAGCTTTTCATTTCATTTATTATTCATTTACTGTTGCTTTACATGATTATTTTTTTCATCTAAGGGACGCTACAAAAATAAATTGTTTGATGCCAAAATATCACTAAAAAAAAAAAACTACTGATTCATAGAGAATTATTCTCAAGGAAAAGCTTTTGTGTTGTAGCCAATATAAGCTGGTGTACTGTCTCGGTATTTATCTCTATTCTTGGCGATATTTTCTCTTGTCTTAGCACTTTTAGTTATTGCTTCAGTCAGCTTATTTTAAATTTATTACCAAGTTGATTGTTTCTTTAGAGTGGCAACCATCATGATAATCGAAATCAAAGTGAAATCGCTGCACATTTTTCAGTATAGCGATACAGTGCAGCGATTCGATGACCATGAATACATGGTCATCGAATCGCTGCACTGTCTTTGCACTCGTTACGTTATGGTAGTTATGATATTGCGAGTTAGTGTTTTAAACTTTTGAACATTTAGTTTTTTTTTTAATTGGTGAGTTTTATAGTCTGATTGTCTCACTGTACTTTGCTCAAAATATTTTTGACGCACAGTTTTCGAGTTTACTTGTTCATAATGGATAATGATGAATTCAAAGAACATAAAAAATCATCTGACATTTCTTCGGCTTGGTTTTACTATTTATATGATGAAAAAAATATGCTAGCAAAATGCAAAACATGTTCAAGGCTTCAAGGATCATCAAAGTTTTTGGAGGCAGCACAAGTGGACTACATACGCATCTGAAATGTTGTCACATTCATCATAAATTTCCTTCAACAAGGTTTGGAAAAGCAAGCAACAACTCTTCCTGAGCAAGAACAAATTGATGAAGATGATATTGAAGTGGAAGAAGAATTCTCTCCAGGAAAAGTTACAGCAAGCCATAAATAAGAAAATTGCCACAAACAGTACTAGTATAGTACCGAAAACAGATGTTTCCAAAACCATCAGGAGAGAAATACAATTATTTGAAGACGAAGGACTTCGGGGGTAAGTACTTGGAGCGCACCAATCGCGCATTGTAACAATACCCCCTACCAATGTCGATTCCGAGCGCGCTTTTTCAGCTGCTGGAACTATATGTACAAAAATTCACTCCAGATTGAATGACAGTTCGATAGACGCTTTGTGTTTTTTAAGATCTTAAAAATCAGCAGTAGAAAAAGCTCTTTTTTTTTTCTATTGATATTGACACCAGGCAGAATTTTTTGTACTCTACTATACGTTTTGTTATTTTTTGTGTTGAAAAAATGATTAATTTCATCTGTGTTTTTTTCCTTTTAATGTCATATATTGCTCACTGTTTTGCATTTATTATTATTTGACCAAAATATTTGTTCTTCCATATTACATTTGCATAAGATAATTTATATTTTTGTGTAAATTATTGAACACTACAACAAAACAAGTATGTTTTCTTTCTTTTTTTGAAAAATTTCAAATACCGGTATTAATACCGGTATTCCGGTATTGGCGTTTTAAAAATACCGAATACCGGTATTGTGTTTTTGCTCCGGTATTGCAATCCCTAGGGGTGACTTTAACGCCCATAGTAGAGTCTGGGGTTATTCAGATGAAGATGCTCGAGGACGCCTTTTGTTAGATTTCCTTGCAACAAATAATTTAAACATACACAACTCTTCCAACTCTCCTCCAACATTTTCAAAAGGAGGACGTGAAGGATGGCCGGACCTTACTCTATCAAGACATTTGCACTCATCTCTCTCTTGAGAAGTTTTAGAAGATCTTTCACTAAGCGATCCCTCGTATATTTTACTATGTTTACATCAATCAGTCAAAACAATTAAATTTGTACGTTTCAAGTCCAAATATAATGCCCATTTTTTCAAATCGAAAATAAAACATAAAGTTTTTTCACTACTGCAAGATCTTACGAATATTACATCAACAACCAGGCTGGATACTTTTTTGGATGCCCTAAACCAGAACTTACAAAACTGCGCGAAAGAAAGTTTTAAACCCAGATGCTTTAAAACACAATATAAGCCGTCTTGGTGGAGTGAAGAACTTACAATTCTTAAAAATAAAGTAAGAGCTTGTAGACGTCCTGATCTAAAAGCCAACTTTCGTAACATATACAATAAGCACCTTTCAATATATAAGAAAACTATCCGAAAAACTCGCAGGGACTCCTAGAAAAAGTTTTGCAATAACATGACAACAGCTTATGCAAAACCGTACAAAATAGCTTTCAAGACAATTGTTTTAAAATCGATTCTGCAAGAGCCAAATGGGATTTATTGACTCGGAAGAAAAGTTTTTGAAGTCTCTTTTGAATCATTTCCTCCCCCCGTCATCAGATGATATAAGAGTCAATGCTCGATCACTCACTTTACCAGAGTCAGCAATGTTCACATCGCAGGAAGTGCAAATTGTTATAAAACAGCTTCCAAAAAATAAAGCTCCTGGATATGACGGCTTGGATGGCTACATTTGGAGTTTTGTTCATTCTGTGTTTCCTCATCTTTGAGTCAATTTTTGCAATACCTCTCTTCAGTTACGATATTTTCTTAAACCTCTGAAACGAGGAGTACTTCTTCTTTTTCATAAACACGGCAAACCACTTAATTGTTTTTCATCATATAGACCAATCACATTATTTCCGGTTTTGTCAAAAATCCTAGAAAAGCTTATTCTAAACAGATTGCAACATCATCTTCAAAGCTAAAATCTCAATAGTCCTAACTAGTTTGGATTCACATCAGGCTGTTCCACGGAGCATGCCCTACAAAGTCTTTTTGATGAAATTTACAACAGCACAAATAATGACAGACTTACCCTTTGATCTCAATAGATGTAATAGAAGCTTTTGACAATATAACATGGAACTCGATATTGCAGCAACTTCTTCGCTCAAAATGCGAAAGCCAAATTTTAAATTCATTCAAAATGCCAAATTTTATCAGAGAGAACTATCACAATCATTTTAGGATCCACTTTGGTAAACACAAACCCATCCAAAGGATGCCCGCAAGGATCTTGTACTGGTCCAGAGCTATGGAATCTTGTTCTAGCACCTCTACTTGACATTTCGTGGCCAGAAAACGTCCAAATTCAAGCATTTGCAGACGACATCATCTTTGTGGTTTCAGCCTCAACTAGGAATGAGCTTGAATCCTCAGCCAATGAAGCACTTAGAGTACTGCAAGATTGACTCCAACAAAATGAATTACAAGCCTGTTCTGAAAAAACTAAAGCCTTTTTTCTTTCAAAACCCAGAAATTATGTTCGACAGCCTATATTAAGGTTTGGTGGCAATTTTATTAAAAGATACAAAGAAATAGATTATCTTGGAGTCAGGCTGAACAAAAAGCTCAACTGTACAGCACATTTGGAAAAAATTCATAAGAAATCAATTCATCTTCTTAGTAAGTTGCAATGCATCTCTGGAAAATCTTGGGGAGCTAATATCCAACTACGCAGATTATTATACCAAACAGTGATAGAACCTTCAATTCTTTACGCAACTGCAGTATGGGGCCCACTTTTAAAGCAGAAAGACCTAAAGAAATTAGCTACTATTCAACGCCGTTTCCTTCTTGTTGTTTTGGGAGCATATAACACATCAGCTCATACCACCTTACATGTCCTTGCGGGAATTCCCCCCATTGCTCTTACAGTTAATCTAAAATCAGCTTTAGGAAATGTTTTCATAAGAAAAACTACAGCAGAATTATCCCTTAATGATGTCACCTCATCTAATGAATTTGAAGAAGCAAGCCAAAAATGGACAGAATATTCTATAATACAGTGAGTGACTCCGAATATTAGTTTGGAAGAGCCGAATATTTTGACACTGCACACTGGGATTTTCACAGACGGATCGAAAATATGTGATGGAACCGGCTCAGCATTTACTCACATCTCCAACAATCAGGTCGTCTACGATTGGTCAGCCAAACTTACAGCATATAATTCCGTATTTCAAGCGGAGCTTTTTCCATCTTTCACGTTTTACTTTATATTTTGCATCAAAAAACATTACCTCCAACACTACAATATTCTCTGATAGTTTATCTTCTCTTAAAGCAATCAAGGACCCAATGCATTCTTCAAAGTTAGTCACAGACATTCAATTCCTACGCAGAGATCATCCAAACGTAAATCTATCCTGGGTTAGAGCCCACAAGGGACACTTTGGCAATGAACGAGCCGACTTTTCGGCTAAAACTGCAGCAATGAATCCAGCGCATTCATTAGTATTTAAAATTCCTCTGCCAAAATCTCTCCTCAAACATCACTTTTGGTCTAATGTTCTTCAAAATTGGCAGGAAATCTGGGACACTGCAGAAACCGGTCGGAGAGTTCACGATATTCTACCAAAAGTCAAGCTAAAACCACGATGCAAACATCCTATGGAAGTACAATTTCTTAGTCCACACGGTCCATTTCCATCATATCTACACAGATCCAAGATAATAAGCTCAACATTATGTGTTTGCAGCCAACTTGGAACTCCTGAACATTACGTATTCAATTGTCCGTTAACTAGCTCTTTCCACTGCACATATAATTCCAACCTTCCTGTATCCAAAAATATAGCTCATATTCTACATCATCCAGCTACTCGAAAGAATCTTCAGAAAATAATGTTTTTACTCGACACTCAAATAGAAAACTTCAAATATCCTGCCTAAAAACTTTAAAAGTTATATTATTGCCTTTTTCTGTATATATCAAAAGTGTTTTTCCTTTTTATTATTATTTTTTCTCCAAGTAATTTGTACATTATTTTATGTAAATTTATATCCAGTTGTAATGTACGTTTCCTAGCGGGAGCTTAGTCGTTCGTCAGTTTTTCTTTCCTCCCAGCCACCACATCCGGTTAAACCCTCAACAGGGTAGGTACGGTGGTGACTGGTGGGGTTTAAATAAATAAATAAATAAATAATTAATTAGAAATATATTTTTATTTCAGTTTTATCAATTATGTTAACAACCACTGTTTTCCATAACATTGCATTTGCTGTTTTAAAGTGAATGAGAGAAAACACTTCATATTTCACGTTTCATTTATAGTAGGTAACCCAGGTAGCACAAATTACCTTTAAACGTTTTATAAACGTTTTTAAACCGTTGTTACAACGTTAATAACCATTTTACAACCTTTAAATAACGAAGTGTGCTACTTGGGAATATGTTATTGAAATTACCAAATAAATTCTTTTCTTTATTAATATGAATACATAAACTCAATTTGTAACTATACTTTATGTAAGGTGCTTCTTTTACTTATTTTTCGAAGTTAGCATAATATTGATTGTCTTCGATTAAAAATTTCCATTTAAGAGCTGTTTGAGCTGCTGATTACTTGTACTAGACTTTTGTGACATGATCAACCTAGACTTGCAAAATAGAATCAACGTCTTCCGGTAGCTCATCATACAAGTTACGAAAATATTTTTATATCATTCTTGTTAACTACATTTCCAATCAAATAACTGGGGCAAAACCACTGCCAAACAGGCAAGCTTTAGGCATCTTTTTCGCAATCTAAAAGTTGCAAATACGACCAAAAAAAGAAAAGAAACATTAAAAAAGTACAGCATTAGCCATTCAAAAAGTTTCTATTTTCTGGCTGAAAACACGAATTCATACTAGAAGAACTAACTACTAAATTGATAAATTTGTCAAACTCCATGATAAATGGACAAATTTATAGAAAATGTTTTGAAGAACTTCACACAAAGAAAAAGGAAGAAAAAATGTTGTAATGAAAGTTATGACGATCTCTTTGACATTGTGAATGCTGATGCTGTGGAAGGGATAAAAAAGAAGAATATAAAAAATTAAATAAACAGAAATAGCAGACAGAAAATAAGCACAAAAGGAAGGAAGAACATTCAAGGAGAAAAAAAAGGGAAATTACTCTAAAAAAATAATTTATGAAGGTATGAAATTACAATGTGTTGCTTTGATAACTTTTGATTCAGTTTCAAGCAAACCCAAAGCAGTGGTTTTGACGACAGTGAATTTTCAGTCACTGATAAGCAAATAACAGCAACTAACATAGCAACAGTGACACTTACGTGTACAGATATTAGAACTTGATCAGAAACACGAAAAATTGCAAGTTTTTACTAGTTGTCTTCGTACTAGTTGTCTTCGTATTCTGAAGTTTTTTAAAGGTGTAAAAAGATAGAAATGAAGTTTACATATTGGTAGCTGCTGCATGAGCATTTGGGCGTGATTTTAAAGAACTGATCATAAATCACACTTCTCTTAAACGCTTTTGAAAAAAAAAAATAGAGGAGAGAGACATGCAGTAATTCAATTAAAATGTAACTTAAACGAGTGCCATGATTTATTATTATACTTGGATGAAAAGTCGCTCCCAGTATTCGCAATAGCTAAGATGATAGATATATAGGTATGTATAGGAACTTTTGAAGGCAAGGAGCGATAGTTAGGAGTTCCTGGAATTCCAACACCATTTAGAGAAGATAAAACCATGTATTTTTTATCACATGGTTGAAAAGTGGGGATTAACGGATAAAATTCAAGCACTTTGCTGTGATAAACACTAAGCAACATAGGTTTATATTACTTGTAGCTATCAGAGGGACCCTAGTAGCAATGCAGTACCTGATGATAAACTCTAAACTATGCTAGAATTTCTTGGTCGACATCTCTTCACTCCGTGTTTTTAAGGAATGGTTATAGAGGGCTAAAAGTTTTAGGCATGAAGCCCTCCAATATTTTAGTCAGGCCCTGTCTATACTGCAAGAAATAAACTGTTGGTTTTACAGTATAATACAGTTATCTTAGACTATGTTTGATAACGACGGAAAAAAGGGTAGGAGGTTACACCTCGATTTTTTTTAATTTAAAATTGTTGGTTTTACAGTATAATACTGACATCAGAGATTCCAATTAAAACTCTAAAATGCAGTAATAAAAAGTCAAATTAGCAATTTTGCTGTTTATGAATGTGCATTTTCAGTTTTAAACTGAAACTTCGACTGCCAATATTATACTGTAAAAACAACAGGTTTTTTTTTTGCAATGTAACAGTAACACATTTCTAAGGAGGGGTAAAATTCAAAGTTTATAGTAAAGATCGATTTCATGGTTGCTCAGGCGATGAACCGTACCTTCTCCATGCTTGAAAGAAAATTTGATAGCAAGAGAAATTCTTTCCATTATTAAGATTCCGTAATTCTATTATAAAGATTTTTCATAGCTTTATTAATGCATAAGCAAATTAAAATGTTGTCTAGGAGTAACACCGTAAAAAATAAACTGTTGCTTTACTCGAAGCCGAAGTTCCTGTTTAAAACTGTAAAATGCACAATAATAAACTGTAAAATTGCTAATTTTACCCCACAATTTTTCGGCATTGAAAATTTAAAACAATTATCTTAGACTATGTTTGGTACCGTAAAATGGGGTGTATAGGAACAGCCGGGTCAATCGGAACAAAACTTCCCGACCGTACAAAGAAATTCTTCATAAATATACTATTGAGTATTTTTCGCCATGAATTTTTTTTAGAAAGGTAAGATCATAGGAAGTAGGAAAAAATTACTTTTGTCAATCTGGCAACGCTACTGGCTTCTAAAGAGGGCTGCACGTTGAATGCTAGAAAACATCACATTTTCATAGACTGCAAAACTTCATATGCAAGAACAAATCTTCTTATATTTAAAAACTATGAGTGGTATGTTTCAATTACACATGTATCTGAACAACAGAATACCACATCAGAATTTACATTTTTTATAAATTGTGTCATAAAAGTGAAGAATTCTGAAAAATGCCATAGGAAAAAAATTTGCGGGGTGAATCGGAACACTTAGTTCTGTTGTTCCAATTCAAACTTATTTGAAGGAAACTGTTTGAAAAATCAAGATTCTAGCCCCAATTCTTCTAATCAAGACAAGGACAAGGATTTATTACTGTTTATCCCTTCTCGTGAGCAACTAGATCTTAGAATGACAAAAGTTGCAGATTTCAAAAGATTTTTTCTCCAGGAGACTTTTTTTTACTTAAAATAAAAGGGGGAAAGTCACATAGACTTTATGTAGTAAATGTCCAGCACACAGACAGTGATGAATAAGCGAAAAAATCTTTCAGGACAATCCCGAAACCCAGAAATTTCCAAAAACTAAAGAAAAGGTAGAGTTCATCCCAGGAGATGTTATGAAAAAACTTAAGCCAAGTCACAATTGCTAGTTTTAAGGACAAGTACATATTTGTGGACGACATGAGTGACTTCCATTCATGTTAAATCTTTGTATTTCAATTCAAAAGTATTTCTTAAAATTACTTTTCATTTTTCATAAGTTCAAAATTATTTTGAATTTTCACAAATTATAAACGTTTACTGGTACTGAAATTATACATTTATTTGACAGTAATTATCTGTTCTTATTCTCCCCCATCAATATTACTCATGTTTGTGAGACCTATTACAGATTAAATTGAAAAAAATAAAAATTTTAACAAGTGTTCCGATTGACCCCTATCAGCGGGGTGATTCGGAACACCCATAATTTGCTATATATTTTAATAGTAATTGTTCAAAATCTTTTGTCTTTGCTTGGAATATCAAAAGTAAAGCAAGACCGAAGTTTTTATCCAAAAAAAAAAAAATAATAAAAAAATCTTTTAACTGCTTTTTTTACAATCAAAGCTGAAAAGTGTTCCGATTAACCCCATTTTACGGTAACGACGGAAAAAAGCGTAGGAGGTTACACCTCGATTTTTTTCAATTCAAAACTGAGGTTAATTTTGTTCAATCAGGAAAAAGAGCGATTTGGATGGCTTACTTGTGAAAACTTCTAACAATGAAATTTTGAGCTATATTTGGATGGTGTTATGCAAAAAGGAGTTAACCCACAAAAACCTGATTTTGAGATAGTGGGCTTTAAAGTCAACAAACTCTGGCAAAAAGCATGGAGCTCTATATCAATATACCAATGATATGTTACCATGAAATGCTGATAGGGCTTAAATATTTTTGCTTAATGTAGAAAGCAACATATTTTACCATCACAGTTGGATAACTCATTTTTTTATGTTTTGTGGGTTAATTCCTTTTTGCATAACACCACCCATTTGACATTAAGGGTATAGGAGAAGTTATGGGGCTTTCTCTGCAGATTTATCGACATTAAAGTCTGTAAAAGACAATTGTAGATTATCTTTGGTGTGGTTAGGAGTGCACAAAAAGCGAAGTCAGTGCCCTGAAAATGAGTTTCGAAACTGACGTCTGAAAAATATGCTACCTTTAGGAATGAAGAATTTGGGGGCTTTTCCACGAGAATTTCTAAAAATGAAATTTGAATTTATATGTGGTGACGTTAAGGAAAGAAGCGATTGTTCGGCGTCCTTAATCAGGAATATTTCGAAGTTTTATAAATTCAACTTTATGATATCTTTTAATATGTTAGATGAGAAGGATGAAACTTTTTCGAAAATGCAATCTTAAAGATGCAATATCATGCTATTTTTGGTTGTAGCGTAAGAGAAAGGCTAGAATTTGGGGAACTCTTTCCAGGAATTTTGTCAAAATGTTCAAACTCATTTTAGGGTATTTTTGGTAAGTGTTAAAAGAAAGCCCAGGATTCGGGTACTGTTCCTAGAAATTTTTTCATTATGATGCTTTAAAAACGAAAATTTTAGTTTGAGACATAAGGGAAGTGTTGGGTGTTCCCTTCAGAAATTTTCGAACCTAAAAAAATACATTTCGCAAATAATTGGTGACTATAGGAGGAGAGAAAGAGGGCGCGGGACTCTTTTTAAGATATCTTTGTATAGGTTAGAGAAAAGGATGGAATATTCATGAGCTCTCCCTCCGAAAACTATTTTAAAGCTATTTTCGTGATGATAAATAAGAGGTTGAGGGGGGGGGGTTTCATTCCAGAATTTGGGAATAAAGTGCCCTAAACGCCATTTTTGACTGTAATTAGCCAAGTTATTAGATAATGGGTGGGTAAGCTACTCTCCGCTGGAAATATTTGGAAACTAATATCCTAAAATACAATTTTGCATTATCACCCGGTACGTTTGGGAGTAACATGAGAATAGGAGGCTCTCGATGTTTTGAAATTTAGGGTCTAAAAATGAAATTTTAATCACTATTTAGTCTCGTGAGCAATAGGTCGTTAGCTTTTAGAGATTGTTCGAATGCTTAAAATTGATATCTCAAAACTATATATGAAGCAAAATTTTGAAAATAATAGTTTTATTCTAAGCTGAGGAATATAATTTAACCTCCAATAAAGAGTTAACTTTCTTTTTTGGATGACTTTTTTTTCCGCCTTGACTTCGCGTGTTATGAGTCAACAAGCAGAAAAATAAATGTTTAGATCATTGAGAATATTCGTGCTACCTTCTCAAAAATATGTAACATAATTAGATATAGTATATAAATTGACTTCTGAAATTTACTGCTTATTTCCAGCTATTTAGTATGACTTGTGGTCAAAAAACGTTTTGGTTTCCCTCTAATCCCTTTCCCCCTTTATTTGTCACCTAAATGCGTGGATACTTTGATTTTTATTGGGAAATGTCAACTGAAGTCAATACTTTATTTGACAAATATTATAGAGACAATTGGTCTCATTTCTCAAGAAATCCTTAAAAATGCAAAATTTTGGAACGTTAGCGATGGCATATGAAACGATATCTGGTGGATTGGAAAAACAGTGCAATAGACTACACGATGCCGTACTTATCAGTGTAGTATTACCGACCGATTTTCATCGTTTAGTGAAAAGCGCTCCAAGGAAGAAGTGTTGAGAATGTCGAAGAGAACAATTTAGAGTGACTACTATCATCCGCAGCCACACAAGATTAAAAAAAAGTCATTGAAATGATGCTTTTAACTCTTAGACAATCTGTTCGGCAAGCGGCAAGAGAGACAGTCGAGAGTGCATACCTTTTGAAGCGTGCCCAATACAAAAGCTTCCTTCTTAATTTCTTGCACACGATTGAATTTTAATGAAGATGTTGATGACCGAGGGGTTTAATTCTCTGAGTGGTATCCATCAAAATTTGCGCAGGACGAAATGCTACTTTCATCTCTTACAGACAATCTGTTCGGCAAGCGGCAAGAGATACAGTTGAAAGTATAGCGCCTTTTGAAGAGTGCCAAATATAAAAATTTCATTTTTAGCTTAGTGCACACTTTTAATGAAGATAATCAAGACCGGGTTATTTAATTTTGTGGGTGGTGCCAATAAAAATGTGCGTAGGACGATCAAGTTCCTTACATTCTCCTACGGTCTCAGTTTTTGATTACAATGATTTGCTTTTTTGTTTTTTGTAGGGGTATAACGAGCTCAATATTTACAGCACAAAATCAGCTACGATCAATGAGTTGGGAGCAACCATTGAGTGGAAATATGCCCAAGTAATAGTCGACGTGATTAGAAACCATTTGAATTCCATTAGTCCGCATTGTCTGCTGTTCCTGGACAACAATGGCCGATGACTTGAACACTTTTACTAAATGGCTGGTTTTCTACATTGGTACGCATTAATTTCATCTCTGAAAATTCCCTCTATAATGTAATTGTATATGCTATCGGTATTCAAAAAGAGTATACATTTTTTGGGACACTCTGCATGTACAGGGTGTCTCAGTTAACCGTGTTTTAAATTAAGGTACGATTAGAGTAAAATCCGATGACTCTGAAACATATGGTAAAGCAGGGTTAGTAGTAATTTTTGACGCTGCTGTGCATAGAGAAACATCGGAAATGAAAAGCAGTAACATATTATAACATTCGTTTTCATGCTAACTTTTTAAGAACAAAAATAACATGGATCAAACACAGTGCTGAAAATATCATCAGTCGACTTCAACGCGCACTCCTTATATTCACGGCAAATGGAATTCCAAGTAGTTTGGAAAGTAAGAGTGACGCCCTCTATTGGGTCGACAAAGTATTTTCAACCCTGCATTGCTATATAATTCCAAGTCATCAGGGTTCACCCAAAACTCTCTTTGAAGCTCTGAAATAGGTATATGAAACACTCTGTATACATGCTGAATGGTCCGGTCTTTTGTTTGACAACGGATGATTTATTTATTTATTTTTATTTGGTACATGTTGGAAACAAAATGGTTACAAAACACTACTGTCTCGCAACAGGATGGGGCACCAAAAATTCGCGAGAGGAATTACGTGAATCAGACCTTTCCTATCCTGGACTGGTTTCCGGTGAACTGGAAAAGGCTTTGCATCAGCTCTCTTTGCCTGCTCTCCATGAAATCCCAATCAGTTGAAACTAGACAATTCTCTCGTCGGGGGTTTCATAAAGAAACAAATAAAGAAAACTCGATATCCCATAATAAAGGGTTTATTAGCAGCTGTGGAACACGGCTTAACTCGATGACTCCAGAGTTATCTTCGCAATACATCAGTGAGAACATGGCAGAGGATTCTGCAATGTTACGATATGGATTGCGTTCATAGTCTGTAACTCTTAAAACCTCAAGGTTATTGTGTATAACAAGTAACTCTAATTGACATAATGTTGAAAATAAAGGAGGGAGATATGCCCACTTCCAGAGAACTCTGTGTGTAAAAAATGTGTATGTGTGCTTGTGGATAATTAGGGGGACAAGTGATTCTGGAAGTTGAAAAAGCGATTTTGTTTCTTTGAAACTGTTCAATGACTGTTTAGCTAAGGTCATGTATGACGCGAAAATGCCTGCAGGCATGAGCACGAAATTGCAAGAGAATCATGTGCGGAGAGGTAATGTACCTGTAGCTTTGGAATGTCTCCGTCAGATGGCGGTGCGTAACATAACGAGTTTACCTTTTGCCGCTGCCAAAGGGAGGAGGAGCATTGAGGCCGTAAACGATCCAATTTCTGTGGTGTGCCGTTGGGCGAACGGACGTAATCCAATTTGTGTGACGCCAGACAGCTCCTCCAGTTCGTTGATTGGCTGGCTAACACGATTGATGAAATCTAATCACACATCGAAGCTCCAATTACGCCGGGGCGGCCATTTTGCGCGGCACACGGCGCCTATTTAGAAGCATTATTAGCGGCTGAGCGCTCCGAAACAGGAAGCAATTTCGGAGCCGAGTACCTCCCGTATCGCTTCCCTCCCCAGCGATTACTCTCATATCGTTGCACTTGACGGGGATCGCCACTGGGCCACTGTTTGCCCGGACATGTTCACTGTTGCTCGGCTCACACGAGTGGCTAAGCATTGTGGCAGCCGCAGAGCGCAAGTTAAACACATCTTCCACAATTTGATGACTAAGCTGCAACCGATGTCAGCTTTTTATCCTTCCTGCCGGAAAAATAGGGTTTCGCCATCTTTCGGAAGTGCCATCGTGTTAGCCCAGGGAAAGAAAGCGGGCTCCGGAAGCCAGCCTTGCCTCGAGGACACCACTTTTGGCGTCATTTCGTCGCTGCATACCAAACCTTTACCATATATTGACGGAGCTCTGACGCTTGTGCTTCGACGTTTGCTTACAAAAAGCGCTTTCGGCACAAATATGTCACCGAAAAATACAAAGCCGGCCTTAAGCTCTTTAGCTCACTCATCCTTATTTTCCGTCGGGATTTTCTTCCTGCGCCTCTTCAAGCTGCTCCTTCCAAGAGCATAGCTCGGTTCTTTTGTAGAAACATATCTATTCAAATACCTGTTTCGGATTGCGCATCCAAAGAGCGGGTCAGTAAACAAAACCCGGCGGAACAACACCATAAAAGATCCTCGGCCGATTTTTTTCCCTTCTTTACACCGATTTGCGCTCTTTTCGTTTGGCATTGTACTATGTCAGGAAAATGTTTTGAATCGAATTTTTAACTCTTAGATATTTCTGATGAGTCTCACGTTATAAAATGTTTATGAAATAAAACGCGAGTAAAACTGCAAAAATAGACCACGTCAAAACTTTTAAAGTAGTCAAATACAAACTTCAAAACCCTCTTCCGTTTTCTGGTGTGTTTTCAAAATAAAATTTGACTTGAACAAAACTTAAATAATACAGAAAAAATTAACTGCGAAATTACAGTAAGACATTAAGTTCAATAGATGTGCTTTTTAAGTAATGGATGTTTTGTGATTGGTTACAAAATACCGATAATAGTACAAATAAAACCCTGAGAAATTTAATAATGACAAAATTGCTGTTAAATAAAAAAGGTTTTGGGCTCTCTTTTTTTCTTTTTTTAAGGAATGATGAAAGTGACCCTCATACGTTTAACAATTACATTTAATTTTTTATTAAGAGTAAACATGAGCACAAAGCCGTTTGCTTATTGGTTCCTCCAGCTAATAGGTAATAAAACTGTTTTATTATTTTTTTTTCATTGTTTTAAAGTGATTCCAAAAAAAAAATGCTCATACCATAAGTCATAGATGATAAAGGACAAAACGATCTTAGGAAGATCCGGGATTGAAAATGAAAACAACATCAGAGGGGATTATAAACTTGAAATAGCGTTGAACTAGCAAGATACAAAATAGTTGCTGTACGGATCCTCAAAAAAGAAAAAAAATCCTAAAACAGTCCTAAAATAGTGGCGACAAAGCTTTAAAACTTCAAAATTTATTATACAAGCTCCTTCGATGTTTTATAATTAAGAAATATTCTGTGGTGTATTTTACAAAAAGAAAAATATGAATATGTTCTAACTTTAACCACTAATTTTCATAACCTTAAAGTACTTATTTTCAGAAAAAATCATCAAAATAAATAGCAAAACAATCTTTACACATCTTCATTGCTTTCATTCGACGGCTGTCCTATTTCTATGACGACAGATTTCCAAGTTAGGCAATGTAACATCCCACGACTTTCTGTAAATCACCTTTTATAGCAATGGCTTTATCACTGCAGTGAAAACATCACACAGTAAACGATTGAGGAAACAATCTGGAATACGACATCTCTAATTCAAGAGAGACTTCTATTGCACCTAGGGTATCATGAGAACATATATGCACGAACATGGATGACATCTTTATTCTTATAGATATGAAAAGACTATGTATGTATACGTCATTTAGATCAGGCATCTCAACCGCTGGTCCGGTGGACCGGCGGTCTATGGAAAAGTTTGATCGATTCTCGAAGATTCTTCCCTGTCCGCGTCAAAAAATTATCCTCGGTATAAAGAAGTAATAATAGCCTTATAATACTTTGTACTTTATTTTTATGATATCTATTCATTACTTTCCGTGATTTAAGGTGTATTTAATTATTATACAGGGTGTCCACTCCAATCGTGGACCAATAGCTAATTTCTAAACCGTTAGAGATAAGCATATAGTTTATTTAGAAAAAAATCTCCAAATTACGAAAGGAATTTTGGGTCTATTCAATGCTTTTCAAAAAATCAAATTTTGAAAGAGTTACGAAATTTAAATTTTTATACAGCCCTCCAGTCCTATCAATCATATTTAGTAAAACATTCCTGACACTGTAACGTTTAAAACTAAAAAAAAATCACTCTTCTACCACAAAAATTGACCGAGTTATGACGTTTTGAAAAATCAAGATTTTGCATTGTTTCATGACGCCATCGAGGGAGCGATCTCTCGATGACGTCATGAAACAATGCAAAATCTTAATTTTTCAAAACGTCATAACTCGGTCAATTTTTGTGGTAGAAGAGTGATTTTTTTTTAGTTTTAAACGTTACAATGTCAGGAATGTTTTACTAAATATGATTGATAGGACTGGGGGGCTGTATAAAAATTTAAATTTCGTAACTCTTTCAAAATTTGATTTTTTGAAAAACATTGAATAGACCCAAAATTCCTTTCGTAATTTGGAGATTTTTTCCTAAATAAACTATATGCTTATCTCTAACGGTTTAGAAATTAGCTATTGGTCCACGATTGGAGTGGACACCCTGTATGTTGTTAATTACAATAATTATCATTACGCTTAAACATTATTGTAAGTTAATTGTGATAAATTCTTCCCACCAGCTTATGTAATAGTTCTTTATTGTCTAATAAAGAGTTTTTTCCTTTTTTTGAGGGAATAAAAGCATAAAAAAACTCTCCTGTCTAGGACATTTTTAGCGGGTCAAATGAGGTTGAGAAATGCTGTTCAGATTAGCGATTTTCAACCACTGGTTCGGGGGACCGGCATTGAGAAAATTTGAGTTCCCGAAGATTTTACTTGTCGTAAATTAAATTTCCTTGCTCAAAAATAAATAAATACAAACAAATAAATAAGTGACAAAATAAATACGTAAATAAAAATACTGCTACTACTAATAATAATAGCATTTTATACGATAATTCATTGGTTTATATTTTAGTTTGCGGTTTTTTTCAAAGATTAACAGATTTATTCACTTTTGCAGAATTGACACGAAATGACTTATCTTTTTCTTTTAAGTATTATTGTTGAGAAATGATTTTTAAAAAAATCTTCCAAAAAGTTTGCGTAATATTTCTTTAATTTCGATGTTTTTTTTTATATTTTTTTAAGGGAAATAAAAATAGAGAAAGAATTTTTTTTGTGATTGAAAAAAAAAGTAAATAAATAAATAAATTACCGGTCAGCGGGTTAAGACTGGTTGAAAAACGTCAATATCGCATCGTGCGACGACGCACAGTGGTTCGAGGGCGGAAAAAATAGGCATTTCAAAGTTTGAGCATAGAAAAATTTTAATGCTGTAATTACTTAGCCATTGAGTTGTAGCAACATACTCCGTAAGATTTATTTAGAAAATTAATTGCATTTTACTGAAAAAAAGGCCAAGAATGTTGAAAAATTACGTTTTTAAAAAATTTTGGACGTGACCCTATATTGCAGTTTTAATTCATACGTTCAGTAACCCGAACTTGAATTTATAAAAATTCATTTTACATTGGTATTTCACACCTATAGGATGCATATTACACCAGAAATAATAATTAAAATTAATAAAAATTTAAAATTATCTGAAGTGAAAAAAAAAAGTAATTGCGAAAAAATATTATGAAATATATTGAGGCATATACTTTTATCGGCGGTTTCCGGTGAGCTTAAAGCTATATTGGCAAATAGTTTGAACCTTCCTGTAACTAAACAAAAACATTTTAGCTGCGACCACCTGCGACTGTGGGCGTGGCAGATGTTTTCATTTGAATCTCACTATTTACAAACACCAATATCATGAACTAAAAATACTAAAAAATAACACGCGGTGGTATAACGGGGACAAATTGATTTTTATTAAAGAGATTGGCCATCAAATTTGACGTATTCCAAAAAAAATCTGCACCTCAAAGCCAGATTAACGTAAGTCACATTTTCACTACTTCTCAAGCAGAGTGATCTACACTCAAGGGATTTTTGCCGCTTTTCCCCCGTTTCGGACCACTGTGCGACGTACCAACAGTTTCTGTAAAACGGGTTTTGCGGCAATGATTGTGTCCCGGCAATGAAAGCATCACGCAATGAAGCAATTGGGAAGCGATTTCAAATGTAACAAATGCATCACCGATTTAAAGGAGTTTTATTTTACACAGAATTCGCACTAGAGAATAAAATTTATATTATTGCTGTTCAGTTTATACATTAAAATAATTTTTAAATCATTAGTTAAGGTATTAAAGGGTTCAGGTGACATTATTCAACACAGAAAACTATCCAATTCTGAAAAGAGCTCATTTTAGTATTCTAACTTTTTTATAAGGTTCGTTTCTGGCCCGCTTAACACTATTCCTGTAGTAAAAAATATCATTGTATAAAATGAGTAAATAGATAGTTTAAAAATGCTTCCTTTAAAATATAAGGTGAGTTTTTCTCCTTCTCTTAACACATTAACCCAAGTAATAAGCTAAACAATTGCTTATAAATTTAATATTTCAATTTTGTAAGAACTATTGTAGAAGTAAAGGAATGTATAGCAAAGTAAAAATTGTTAAGATAACTTACCTTTTTCAAAAGGAATAAATAGGGAAATTGGTTCTGAAAATTGTAGAACATATAAGAAAGAACAATATTTTTTGTAATGAAAATTGCATTGAAAAGTTATTTTTCATTTTTGGCAGCAAATGTGTGCCTTCAAAAAAAAGGGGGGGGAGGGGGAGGGGGGAAAATGTTAACTTTTTTTTCATGGGGTGAAGAGAAAAGTGAAAATTTTTTTGAATGAAAGATTTTCGATTCAATTATTGAGAATACGTTTGATGAAATGGATAAGTAAATAAAAGAATGAATGAATACATTCCCCAATATGCGAATAAATAAATAAATAAATACTCGGAATAAATTTGGGAAAGAATGAATAAATTAGGAAATCATTAAATGAAGGGATGTAAATGACTTAATTAATAAATGAATATTCAAGTTATTTGAAGAAAGATTGAATAAGTAAATGAGATGAACTGTTTCAATCTACCACATTCAATTTGCCCCGCATCCACTTGACTAATTGTACAAAGCATTTTAAATACAAATATGCTTAATATTAAATAAATAAATATTGCACCTTAATATTAGTCGGTCTCAATGTTTAAAATGTTAATAACAAGAACTTAATCATTTTCTGATAACAAAATAATATTTGATTTATAGCAAAATATTACAACATGAGTATTCATTTTTGAATATTGCTCGTATCATCATATGTTTTGATTTTCAAAGGTAAGAGTTTCCTGACTGGAAGAGACCACATGTGTTACTCCCCAGTTAAAATATTACCAACTACGTGAAGCTAACAGCAGAGTAAATATTTCGCTATTTCAATTTACCCCGTTATTTTACTTTGCCACACATTCCCCTATTTAGTACAGATCATAATCGGAATCTTCTATAAGGGAAAGCAAGAAAAGAAAGAAGCGGGAAGAAAGTTGGAAAAGTGAATCAGCACACCCCAAATTGCTGGCCTAGCTGGTACAAGACAACACCAACACAGCTTGACTTATTTTTCTTTAAAAGAAAAATGAATAAATTTCCTTCAGTTCCATGAAATAATTTCAAGTTATTAATTTATATAATGAATCACTTTTTAAATTGCTGAGGG
The DNA here is from genome assembly GCA_038373865.1 of Uloborus plumipes. Taxonomy (NCBI): domain Eukaryota; kingdom Metazoa; phylum Arthropoda; class Arachnida; order Araneae; family Uloboridae; genus Uloborus; species Uloborus plumipes. The sequence continues at coordinate 12,474 of JAXGGA010012371.1, read as the reverse complement.
ATTAGTGGATAATTGGTTTTATTGGAGCATTTCTTTGCTACTATCCGAATCTTAAAAAATTATTTTCTTTTAGAATTTTACTGAAAATTTTACTGTTAACGGGGTATTTTAGACAAGTTTTACGCTACTTTGGAGGAGGGGGGAGGGGGTAATCTTTGTTGGAAGCTGCTATATCCAATACCTGAAGCAAATTTTTCAGTTAGAATGTTATTATAAATTTTAGTCAGCGGGATTTTTAGAGAGGTTTTACGTTTTTTAAAGGAAGACTGTATTTTGGAAAAGTATTTACTTAAACATATGTTTTTTTTCCATATTATGTCATTATGTTTTTCACGTCTTTATTCTGATGCTATTTTAAAGGTTCTGTTGACTAGATTTTAAAAATTGTTTCTACCATAAAAACAATTTTCGGGTCTATTTTCCGTTTCCAATAAATGAAATTTGATAATTATTTTTTTTGTTCACATTTAGAAGTTGCTGTGGTACATCAAGATTTTAAAATTTAACCCTTTTTTTTGTTTTCTTCCTTTTTTCTTCACTCAAACGATCGATAAAAAAAAAGAAAAAAATAAAAAAAAAAAAAAAAAGATTTTGTTTGGACTATCGGAACATCGTAATTTTTATTGTTAATGTGATTTTTGGAGAGATTTTATGGTATTTATGTCGAATAAGAAGTTTTGCAGAATATATTTTTAAAAACTAAATGAGGATTTTCTTTTTTTGGCGGAGGGGTGGGGGAGGGAGATAATGTCCCTACTCTGAAGCGATTCTTAAAGGCTCTGTTGAGTTTATTTGAAAATTCCTATTATTCTAAAAAAAAGTTTCTTGGGACTATTTTCCGTATCAGAATCGGAAATTTAAAAGGGATCATTTAATTTATCAGAATCGGAAATTTAAAAGGGATCATTTAATTTATCTGAAAAATATTACAATTTTTTCTACCGCTCTTAGGGGCAGATACTCGTATTCTAAATAGGATTTTTTGATAAAATATTTCTTTTATGTCACAATCTTGATGCAATTTTTAGAGTCCTCTGTTATCGTTATTTCAGAAGTTCATTCTTCTTTCTTTCCATCGCGAATTCTGGAGTTATGAAATAATTTTAATTTTTTGCGCGTGTTGGCTGGAAGAGTATTTGCAGGTGATCCAAAAAAGCCGCTGGGTATTGTGACCCGGTGATTATGAGTTCATTTTTCCGTCAAATCTCTTTTCCGTGAATTAATATTTTTTCTGTAGCAAACAGACGATTATTTTATGTTTAGTTCTAATGGAGGTTTTTGCCATGATTGTAGTTCCATTGTTTAATTTAAATTTTTATGGAGACTGTTAGTGCTATTAATAGGGATTTTACGGACTAATGTTCATATTCATACACATATTTTTGGAAAGTATTAAGCTTATACGAATAACAATCGTTTGGAACGATTACCTCTATTCTGCTTTGGATTTTTAGATAATCTGTCGACGTAATTTTGGTTAACTTAAAAACGCGTTTTTCGTTACTATTTTCTGCAGTTTGACAGTGATTTTTAAAGAAACTTGTGATGTTATTTGAAAAATGTTGCTCTAATTATAACGAATTTTTTTCATGAAAGGTTGATATCCTTTTTCTAAAGGGCGCTCATAGAATTTATTTCATTTTCAAGTAGAAAAGTGTTTTCCTTCTAATGAAACTTTTTAGGAACGTTTTAGAAACCGGTGCCCTTTTTCTAATGTACAGTTTCGAGTAATAGTGTCCTGATTAAAATGGAAATTTTTATGGACGGTTTCCCTTAATCCGCTGGATACTATAAAAAGGACCGTTGACGGGTTTTAGGAAATTTGTTCTTCTGATGGGAATTATTGGTGATTGTTCTCCTGGCTTTGACGGAGCAAATAATTTTATTATAATGAGAATTTTCGGGGATTTGTGTATACATTTTGGAACAGTTTTTTGTATTCTAATGAAAATTTCAGCTTTATTTCTCCACACATATGTAGGATTAACGGACGCCTTTCTTTGCCTGAGGCAACAGTTCAACAATAGAGATAACTTGTGCACAGTGTCAGGTAAAATCTGATCGGGTTTTGAAACTTTCAGGGAAATGTTTATTTTAAGTAAAAACTGTTGACCTCTTTTAAATGGGAGTTTTAAGGGGTAGTCCGCGCAACACAGGCTGGGGATTTTTAGGGACTGCTGTCACTATTCTAAATATTTGATCTTTTATCGGTCTGAGTGATGAACATTTTCTGTTTTCATTACTTCTAGTGTTAAACGTCTTGTTGCAGTTATGATTTCGGCAAGTATTTCAAAAGCAAGACTTGGTAAACTATATTTGCAATCAAACTGCAAATGGGGAAGCCTACAAAGATATTTTAACATCTTTTAATTAAGACTGGTGAGTATCATTTTTACGGTGAGCCAATTATGAGTCAGGATAACAATGCTTCCTGCAACAGACCCAGGACTGTTAAACAGTAGATAATAGAAATTAAAATATATGTCATGGAATGGGTCCGATAAGCTGAGATCTTTACCCCATGGAAAAGTTATGGGATTTTCGGATTTTATGTTTTCAGTGCTTTTCCATTATCTTCCCTCAATTTTTCAGCGTATTTAATTATTCCATTAGATTTTGAGTTATTTTTATGCACTAGGTCGAATGCTTTTGATGTAGAATTCTAGTCCTATTGATGCACTTTTTTTTTTTTGCTTTTGTTATGCATATATAACATGCATGGAATAACTGAAAAGGTTTCACTTTTAACAAACATTATTAACAAGCCTAAAGGCCCTATTCCTATTTTATATACGATGAGACGATTTCATAACAGATTTTATACTTCTTTACAGTGAAAATATTTTCAAAGCATTTTAAACTAAAGTTAAAAATTTTTGGCGAAATCGGAAAAGCACTTGGCGGTTCTCAATCGCTGGTAACCCTTCTCCATTCGTTCATTCATATTTCAGCTGATTCGGCCCTTTGGATTGCTAGTTGTACGGGTGGGTGAGTGGCTTTAGTCTTTGAACGAACACTAGAGGGTTAGTCCATGCCTTTAGAACAGAGTAATGTAGATACTTGCTATTTCCTGGATGACTTATCTCTTTGTGTGCCCGAACTCTCCAACTTTCATCTTGGGAGGAACGACCAATAGGATCTCCGGTATTATTTGCCCCGTCTGCAAAGTTTCGCAAACAGAAATCAATATATGGATAAATAAAATACGACTGTCGCTCGCTTTTGGTAACCCACCCCCCGAGCCACTTTCTTTTGTTGCTGTCGTAAATACCGTGTAACGCTGCGAATAAAACTCCGATAATGAAACAAAACGCGTTAAGGCTGGAGGAGAGCACTTCTCTCCCTGCCATCTCTCCTTTCATGCTTTTCAGTCAAACATGACGCTTCTCAAGCTCTGGAAAGCATTGATTTTTAGCGCCCAAACCGAGATTGCGTCGCTTTTGAAGAAGCGGGAGGGTTAAAGCGATTTTCAGGTTTTAAATCACGTGATTTTTTTTTCCCCAACTCGATGATATTTTTTATTCGCGATTTATTATTTTCTTGGGACCCTCGTGCAATATAGTCTTGTGTAAGAAAGGAATCAATTTTTATTGAATCGAACACGCAAGCATGAAAAAGAGAGAATTTATAGCAATTCTGCTAGGAGGTGGAATGCGTCGATTATAATATGATACAGATCAAAGGCTCGTGTCTACTAATATACGGCGAACAGTGCGAATGTTATATTTTTTTGACTTCGCGTTTTATCTTTTTCCAAATTCCTACGTTTGAGCCTTTTTCTAGGGAAGGAAATTATTTATGTTTTCACTAGTAGCACATTGAATGATTTATTTTTCATAAGGTAAAGGAAAACACTCTGTGTACGCTTCAATGTTTAGTTTCATGAAAGGTTATGCGTAAATTACTTGCCAAGAAGAGGACATTTTCTGAATTGTTTTCTAAATGAGTAGATAAATGAAAATAAAAGAAAAATAAAAATTCGATATGGCGCGAAGCTCAGGCCTGGCCGATTATGTTTTAGATTACCATTTTACAGTTAGTTACAACTATTTAATGAACAGGAAAATTAGTTAAAAAATTATCATGTAAAAAATAATTTTTTTATTTAAGAAAGAAAAATCGTCCCTAAAAAGGGACGCTAGGCACCAGAGGGTACATACTTTTTTACCAATTTTTTTTGTGCCTACGATGTAATATTGATGAAATAAAAGCAGCAATTAACATAAACTAAGAAATAGATTCAGAGAACAAGGAAATATTGGTGTTTTTGAGTATGGAAGTCAGCAAAGCATTTGTTGTGCGAGCCTACGTATTGCATTTGCTGCATTTCCGATAAGCTTTTTTACTTCAATGGGCGCATCTTACCTGAGTCTTATTTAAAGCAATATAACGAGTTTCCCCATAATCCCTATATCAATCCGGTACTCTTGAGCTCAATGCATTCTGTACAGCAGCTTCTAAAATAAAAATGAAGAGCCGCAAGCACCATTTTTTAGATTGGATCAAAAACCGGTAGTTCCCGATATTTTGATGCATGGGATCTTTCTCCCTATGCAACGATTGTACTGAGCAACCATATTTGGTTTATCAATTTGAATTACTTTCTTTTCGCGATTGGACAATCGCTTAGCCTTTACTATAGGATAAACTCCATGAAGATTCGATGCAATAGATACGACATTGCTATTATTCTACCGAACCAACGTAATATTATTTTACCTGTCATCGACATTTATTCAAAATTTCCTCTCTTTTATTTTTTGAACAACGTAACTTTATTTAATGAGAATTTTTCCATCCGATTCGTGCACAAAACCTTTCTGAGAAATAATCACGTAGGAGAGCAAGAGAAGTAAATAAATTGTCACAGTAGAGATCAAAATTGGCATACTCAGGGAATTCTGAAATTAAATATGCAACCACTCCCCCCCCCCCCCCCACACCATACCAAACAACAAATGCATATGCAATCCTTGAATTCTTCATCAAGGTGAAGTGCTAAGCTTCTGAAACAGCTTAAGGCTTCTTCAACAGTCAGACTAAACAATAAAAAAACACCTAAATGCATTATGGAAAAGTAATTAAATACAACGAATAATTAGTGTTTTAAAGAATTACATTTTTGAAATAGCTTTCTCTCAAAATTTACCTTAAGTATTTTTCGTAATTTCAAAAAAAAAAAAAATTTAAGAAAATTGTATGTTTAAATTCATATATTAATTTATTTAATTTAATTACATTTTTTAAGCTTTAAATATAACAATTATTATCTTTTATTTCAGTCTAAAAGCATTTACTAACTTCTTTTGATATAAATTATAGATTCTAAGCAAGAAATCAGCCACGGTTAAATAATGCAGCCTTTGGTGCCTAGCGTCCCTTTTTAGGGACGTTCTTAAATTGCTATAAAATGAATAAAAAATTAAAAATTTGCAAAATTGCAAAAAAGGTAAACTAAAACATCGATCAAAGTAGCACATATATCACGCTCAGATAGATTTACTTGTTAGTAATTTTAAAAAGTTAGCTTTTTGTTCTTGAGATTGTGAACGATGTAATTCTTGATAAAGATCATAATAAAAAGGCTACAGAGCACACTTTATAACGGTTTTGTGCTGCAATCTGTTAATGAGGAATCGAAACAATACCAAAGTAATAATTGAATGCAATTTTTGGTTGAAATATTCATTTTTGGGAAATTCAGACACACTTTTTAGACCATCCCTAAAAAGGGAAGCTAGGCATTAATGGGTTAAAATAAATAGTGTAAAATTACTTTTATAGTAACAAATTACCATTATTTATGCGTTTTTTGCGGAAAGAGAGATTTTACAGAATTATTTATCCCGCCAATGTTCAAAAGTTTTAAATTTAAGAGAAAAAAAAAAGGGGTTTAGCTGTAATTTTTTTTTTAATTTTCGATATTCATGTAAATTATTTATACTCTAAAGATGTTGAAATTTCTATACAAGTGACATCTTTTAAATTAAAAATAACTTCATTTTTATTTTATGTCAGTTTAGATTGAAGCACATTATAAAATTTGGCCCGATAATCAAAAAAAAAAAAAGGAGCAAAACCTTTTTTGCATTAACGGATTCATGCGATGGAGCGAAATCACTCTTAAAATAAATTTAGTCTGCTTTAAATAATGTGCTTTCTTTGTATAGTCGTCTATTTGAACAAAAAGCACTTACTATAGAACAACTTCTCTCAACGACATGTTTTCACATTTTCAACTTAGTTTTCTGTGAAATCATGTTAAACATAAAATGCTATTTCGACTACTGTTTATCTATTGGTCTAAGACTCCACGAAAATTGTATCTATAAATTACACAAATTAATCGTTTAATGAAATCAATTAATTGTAAATTAACCATTTACGTACACATTTTTTTTTATCGTCCATAGGTTTTTATCAATATTGTATTATGTTATCAATATTGTATTTTACTAAACAATTCCATTTTTTGATAGCCACATCGCGAATTTTAAGCTTAAAAAATAATTGTTCAATTTTTCATAAAAAATTAATTTTCTCTTTTACATTTAAACTGATTTGATTAGGGTAGCAACGAAATCTCAAAGCAAAAATTTATAGCGCCATCTATTGAGCAAAAGGAAATGCTCACTTCGTAGGATGTATTTGTTTTGTTTTTTTTTTATTTTTAATACTATTGGAAACATCTCGAGAGCGTTGCGAAAAAAAAAAAAAAAAAAACATGAACTCAGTCCCTGTGAGCTCTTATGCAGAAACTTAAAACTTGAATTTAAATTTAAAGTTATTTCTTACCTTTAAATTTTGTCATTTCTCTGTATTTGAAAAATTGTATTACGGATAGGAGACTGTAAGGAAAATTAAATGTTTGGAACACTATTAATTTTTGTAATAATTTCGCTTTAAATAATAACTAGTCCAATAAAACTGTGATGAAAATGTTAGTAAATAAATCAAGGAGGCATTTCTAACAATGTTAAAAAACAATGCAACAACAAAAAGTAATATTAGTAATAACAAATGGACTTTTAAAAGCTCCTGTCACTGGAGAATCGGCCATGCCACAACTGCATGTTAAACACAAATATCGGAGAAAGGTTTTGTGCTTTATAAATCAGACGCGAAACATTTAAACTGGAAGTTTTGATGAAGTATTTTTTTGAAAATGCAGAAAAATTGAAGGAACCTAATGTGTAGCTTCTTATAAAAATTGTGAAAAAGAGTTTATAAGTAGGGGAGACTGGGTACGGTTGTGACAATTTTCATTTGCTCCCCCATAGATCCCTTAGCAATGCCTGTAAGCTGGTTTAAAGTTGTTTTTATGTTAAAGTGTTTATTTGCCTGCTTATAAACACTAAAATTGTCTCCCTAAGTACAATAGTTAACTCACAGGACCAAACTAAACAAAAAAGGAAAAAATGTCACAACCGACCCCACCCCAGGGGCGGTTGTGACAGTGCTTGGGGTCGGTTGTGACAAGTTCAAAAATACAGCAACACAGTCTAGATCACTTTTAATTTCAAGTAATATTAAACGTAATTCAGCATAACCTTCATCTGGGAAAGTTTAACATTTAACAATGTGTCTCGTTCAGTTGAAGTAGCCTTATACCAAGTTTTACAAAAATATCAGGTTTTTGGAATTTCGTAACGTCTGTTTTGGCAACATTATGCACATCCTGTGGGTCATAACCGTGTCTGTTCATAACAATTCTCAAGTATCAAAGAAAGATTCTACATTTATTTGTTTTATTGAAGCTTGTTACTCTTGAAAGGCTAGTTGCATGAGCTACATGAACAGACGTGAAACATTTCTATTCATAAATGAACGGGACCATTTCTCAGTAGCCATTTTACTCTCATATCTGCTTTCCGCGTATATGTAAGCTCAAAAGCACTTTATTATGAGCAATATAACCTATGCACACGTTGCTTTCATTGTGACAGCGCCGGCCGGCTCCATCGCGTTTACGAATGAATGTTTCGGAGCAAAGACTTACGATTAACGTTGCATTTCCAAAGCTGTCCGAAAGAAAAAAAAGTTTCACTCCTTTATAAGCTTCTTTATATTTCATTAGGTCACACTGCCCTATTTCTGTCTTCTCCAAGCGTATTATGGGCATCAAATATGATAAAAACATGCTTTACTCGTGTCACAACCGTCCCCACGCAATTTGTCACAACCGACCCCAACCCACTACTTTTGAAAACAGCAATCGCCATGGCAATACAAAATAGCCTACATAAAAAGTAAGCACTGCTATTTCACTATTAAGGTTCACTACTAACGGGGAGAAAACTTTCATTTCTCTATCTGTACCCATTCAACAGGAATTACTAAAAGACATCGAACAAATAAACTTACTTTTGTCTGTTAAAAAGTAACCATCCCCTCTGCTAGCGTTAATGTTGCTCGATGGCTACCACAATGCTTTGACACACATTCAGACAAACATGCTGATACTCTCTCTCTCTCTTTGCTTCAACCAGGTATTAGTTATGGTTTAGCTAATATGACGACTGTCACAACCGCCCCGCGTCACAACCGTCCCCAGTCTCCCCTACATCTTTCATTGTGTACGATGTCAATATATTTCTGCATGTTCCCTGTACAGCTTTTACATTACGTTTTTTAGTTCGTAGGTTTTTTTGCAAGAATATTTTATGTTTGCTTTTTAAAAGTTTAAATTTTGTAAGTTTTAAAAACATAGAAATAAAGTTGTTCAACCAAAAAAATCTCTTTGCTAATAAATTTTCTTTTTACATATTACAATCTTAAAAATAATTATTATTGATGCCTTGTTCGTGAAAAAATGATGCCGAAATAATTTCAAATAATATTTTGTGTGAATCCAACTTCAAACCGTTTACACAAAATATAGTTAGAAGTTTGTGAAAATCTTTATTTGCTTTATAATTTATTCATATCTTTATGTCATCAAAATGAATTCCATAATTACTAGTATTACTGTCTTGCGTCTAACCACCACAGGATGCCAAAAACTTTCAAATAATTTTTCTTACGAATTCAACCTCCCATTTTTTATTAACTAATCCTTTTGCAAATAAAAACAATGAACTAATGAAGATATTAACCAATTTTTATTTTTTATTTTAATGTTGACTAAGAAATTTTCTTTTATAGCATAGTTTAATAAGTTTCTCGATCCATTCTTGGGGTAGTAACATTTTTAAGCACATGTTTTCTCTTTAATCCATGGATTTTAAACTGTGGCCTTTATTTATTACATATTTCAGCATAAGTACCCATCATGTTTCTAAATATATGGTTTGTACTTTCCAAAAGAATTTTTTTCTGTATTTCATAAATAATAGTTTTTTCATGCAGTTGGTGTGACGTAGAAAGACATCTGTATCACGTACAAATTAGTATTTTCTAAATGCAAATCGTTTTAATAGATATTTTATACTTTGTAATAAGATACATACTGCTGTGGTAGAAAACAGTATCTGATTTTTTTTTCATTTTTCATTTTGATGCATTTTTTCATGTATTATACTTCAGTTTTACTGTACAAGCTTTCTTGTTTGGTTTCCCCTGAAAATAAAGCACGAAAAAAAAACGTACAATTTCAACATTTCCCCATTCTTATTATGGAATGCAATTTTTCAAATCTTTCAAAATTCATTTCTGCAGGTACTGCCCCTTACCTTCCTAAGGAAGCATATTAGTTACTTTTATTCAAATGTACAAAAATTACAAGTCAAAGAGTAAAACTCCTTGATTAAAGTGCAAATATATACGAAAAAACGCACACAAAGGATTGAGTATAATATGGATTTATCTTCATGAAATTCTTAAAGTGCATATAGGCAATATATTTTCAGCGGTTTGACAAAGGAATGTAATTATCCTTTAAAAGGCAGAAGATTTATATAAATCCGCACCAACATTTTGATTTTTTTCTTTCTTTCTCTTTACCTGCGACATTTTTTACTCAGCTCTCGCAAGATCGTGAAAAATTGTCAGCTAGCCAAGCTCCTTTTCAAGTGTTTAGCCAGCTTAATCGATGTATTCAGTTAATTAAACTTAATTGATCCACCTTCCTGGTATATGTTTTCGGACTGCTTCATTGTTTGGCGAACAAAGAACTTTCTTAAGGCGTAAGATTCAGATCGTTGGATGTTTTTCATCCATAGTGTTAGGCATACCTGAGTACACTTCATTGTTTAATCGATCTTTTTTTATCCCCCGCTTTGTGTTTGGGTCGTTAAATACCATAAGAAGAAAAATCCTGCACTTTGAGTTCAGTTAGAAACAAGGTGTTTTATCCATTAAGTAAGCAGTTAGCATTAGTTGGTTGAAAAGGGGGTGAAATAAAAATTTATGCAGAAGTTTTTACTCTTATTTTTTGATACCTTTACAGTTAAGAAAAAAAAGAAACTTTAGAAATATTTTAACAAGATAACTGAAAGTATCATTAAGCTGTGCCAATATTATATACATGCGAAAATTTTAAAGATTGATGTATCGAGAGTTATTCAATAAGTATACGTTTTTAACCCTTAACTTTGCAATTTTTTAAATTTTGATGAAAAAATTGTATCAGCTAGTTCTCAAGTAATAATAAAGAGGAGAAATATTTTTTTTTTAAATAAGCAGTTTTAAAATGACTTTCAATCATTTTTTTGCTTGCGACAATGTAAAAGTAAAATCAAATTTCTTAAAAACTTTTTCCCATAGAAAATTAAATTTACTTTTAAATGAACGTAAACTGTTTAAATTTCTTACCTGGTAATTTATTTCGTCAATGAACAAGAGGAAGTATAAACTACAATGGATTTTTTTATAGCAAAGACACAGTTCTTGAGGCATCAAATGTTTTTATAATTATTGGGATTTCTGGGGGGAAATGTGCTGTCAACTAGTGACGAAATTAGCATGTATTTCGCTGCAGTAATCTTTTTTTTCCTCAGATAAGTGATTTGTAATTAATTAAAAAAAATTGAGTCTTTTAAATTAAAATAAATCATATGTTGCAGAAATGCAACAGTGGGAAGTTAAGGGTTAAAGAAAGCGGCAAGCTTTAATTTTAAAGAGATTTCAAGTAGACTAATAAAGAGCGAATGAGGTAAGCCAGCGATTCTCAAGATGTGGGACGAGCCTATAAGGAAACTAGAATATCGTAAAAGATATTCTATTAACTCAGGTTCGCGACTTACATTGAACATTTAAACTCCATACAGTCACACATGCTCATGCATAATTATATATTATTTAAGAAATGCTGTGGGAAAAACTAAATTGCTATTGTATAGGTCTGATTTTCAGCTTTGGTCGTAGTGCAATTTCAACGTCAAAAATTATTATTATTTTTGTTACTATTTTAAGAGGGGACGTGATGAAAATTTAAACTGGGTGGCAGCTGTTAAAAGGTTGAAAAACCCATTATTTCTCCTGTGCTTTCCATTATAATTAATACAGGGGTGCTTATTCATCATAAAAACCATAAAAGCAAAATTGTACTTCCTGTTACTGATAATCCCCCCCCCCGAAGGTGTGTGGTTCTAGTATCATTAGTGGAAAACGATATATTTGATAATTTCAAGGAAGCAACAATGAATTTGGGAGTAATACGAGCTGTTTCTCCCACATATTGATGAATTATCCATCGCTTTCACATAAGATAAGCATCTTGAGCTAAATTGCGGATCTGCCACTACAAAATTGAAAAAGATATAATAGTAAAAGAACATGGTCCAGATGTTTGTAGATTTATTTTGATCTGAAATGAATTAGTTAACTTTGAATGAATTTGCTGTGTACATCTGTCTTTTAACTAGCAAATATCGGATAAAGCGATGTTTTTGTGATTCATAAAATTTCTATTGACTTCTACAAATAAATTGAAAATCATAACCTACTCAGTGGATATAGCACAAAATAAAACAATGTGAAAAAATCTAAAATGTCAATGAAAATCAGTCGTGGTTAAGTTACAATAAATTTTTTCGTCTGTGTGAAGAAAATATACTTGTCATATAGCTTACTTTTTTGCTTTAAAAAGGAATAAGGTTACAACACGACAAAAATATTTTTGTCATACAACAGAATGACTTTTTTTTCCCTACATGTCTTTTCGTCCCAATGAAGAAACTTTCTTGTATTTTTGAAACACGTGTATGGAATTTTCATTGCAATTTCTGCTTTATTAATATTGTTTCCTTTCATACTACCCGTAATAGTATTTACCTAAATTGGAATCGTGTATAGCTTGAGAGTGAAATAAAAACGACTTCATACTTGCTAAGAATATTGATTTTGCTCCATTTTGAAGAAAATAGTAAAGAAATCTTCAATAATAAAATCGGAAGGAGAAAGTGAAATGATTAAAATTGCCGAACAGATAACCTTTTTTTGACATTCGATCTTAAGAGAAACTGATATTTCTTCGAAGTACAAAAGAATTCTGATCTTTTTCTCAGCAAATAAAATACCACCAGTCTCCAAGAT
>JAXGGA010012370.1:0-38972 GCA_038373865.1 Uloborus plumipes | reverse complement strand
GCAGTAGTTTTTGCCCTCTAGCGCGGCCACAAAAACTGGTCACACACATACAGACTCACACACAGACACACAGACAGATATTTTCCAAAAATGGTCGAAATGGACTCAGCGCACCACAAAACGTACAAATCCGTCAAAATTCGACATTCGAAAATTTTCACGAAACCAATACTTTCTTCTATATATTAGATATAGAAGAAAGTGAAAAAGAAGTATCTATCAAACGAGAGAGAAAAAAATCATAACTTCACTCCTGTTAATTATTTACGCTTTTTTAGCAGCAAAATATAAATGAGTATGCTCATATAAGCGCATTTGAAGTAATTCTAAAATTCATAATTTTTGAGTAAAACATGCAATATGTTAAATATGCAGTTTGGCTCTTTCAAATTTACAGATTTTTTATGTTTCAGTTTGGGTCATGTGTTAACAATTTGAAAGAAAATGCTGTATTGTTTTGTAAGAAAGGAAAGTTCGCACTTTATTACTTTCTTCTATATCTAATATATAGAAGAAAGTATTGGTTTCGTGAAAATTTTCGAATGTCGAATTTTGACGGATTTGCACGTTTTGTGGTGCGCTGAGTCCATTTCGACCATTTTTACTTTCTTCTATATCTATTATATAGAAGAAAGTATTGGTTTCGTAAAAATTTTCGAATGTCGAATTTTGACGGATTTGCACGTTTTGAGGTGCGCTGAGTCCATTTCGACCATTTTTGGAAAATGTCTGTCTGTGTGTGTGTGTGTGTGTGTGTCTGTCTGTGTGTGAGTCTGTATGTGTGTGACCAGTTTTTGTGGCCGCGCTAGAGCAAAAACTACTGCATGAAATCGAACAAAAATTTTTTCACATATGCACCACCATGTGAACTGGTGCACCTGACTTTGTTTAGCGAATTCCTCCAAGGGGGGTGGAGCAATCGCACGTGTTCTGCGCGTGTGTGATTGCTATATCTCAGGAAGTAACCGGCGGAATAAAACGAAAATTAGTCCATAGATAGACCCTACCGAGTACAGGTGCTGATTCAATTTGCGTGTCAATATCTCGAAGGGGGGTGGAGCAATCGCACGTGTTCTGCGCGGGGGTGATTGCTATATCTCAGGAAATAACAAGCGGAATCAAACGAAAATTGGTCCATAGATAGACCCTATAGAGTACAGGTGCTGATTCAATTTGTGTGTCAGTATCTTGAAGGGGGGTGGAGAAATCGCACGTGTTCTGCGCGGGGGTGATTGCTATATCTCAGGAAGTAACAGGCGGAATCAAACGAAAATTGGTCCATAGGTAGACCCTATTGAGTACAATCGCTGATTCAATTTGTTTGTCAATATCTCGAAGGGGGGTGGAGCAATCGCACGTGTTCTGCACGAGGGTGACTGCTATATCTCAGGAAGTAACCGGCGAAATCAAACGAAAATTGGTCCATAGGTAGACCCTATTGAGTACAGGTGCTGATTCAATTTGTGTGTCAATATCTCAAATGGGGGTGGAGCAATCAAAAGTGCTTATTTTGTCATTGCACCTACTGTATCTCGGGAAATATTGCTGCGATTTGAATGAAATTTGGAATAACACTAACACAATATGGAAGCAAGCATCGATTAAATTTTGGCGCCAATCGCCCCAGGGGGAGGGTGGGGTGATTTTTGCGCTTAGTCAACAATGCGAAAAATTAATTCATTAAAAAATCGCTTTCACGCTATTTAATTATCAAAACAGCTGAAAACTTTCAATGATTTGAAATTTTTAACTGTTGCCAATTTCTTTTTACTAACAAATAAAATGTTTGCAATTAATCTAAACAAGGCTTTTGCAATGATTTCCAATTTCGCTCATTGATTCTGCATTTGCAGGGCTATTACGATAATTGGGAAATTGTAGCTGTCTCCAATTACTTGGGCGAGTACGTATTTTATTTTGTAACCGGAATTCATAAGATAGATATAGAAGAAAGTTTCGTGACGGCCACGACAGCTAGTTGGAAAATGTCTGTCTGTGTGTGAGTCTGTATGTATGTGACCAGTTTTTGTGGCCGCGCTAGAGCAAAAACTACTGCATGAAATCGAACAAAAATTTTTGCACATATGTAACACCATGTGAACTGGTGCACCTGACTTTGTTTAGCGAATTCCTCCAAGGGGGGTGGAGCAATCGCACGTGTTCTGCGCGTGGGTGATTGCTATATCTCAGGAAGTAACCTGCGGAATCAAACGAAAATTGGTCCATAGATAGACCCTACTGAGTACAGGTGCTGATTCAATTTGCGTGTCAATATCTTGAAGGGGGGATGGAGCAATCGCACGTGTTCTGCGCGGGGGTGATTGCTATATCTCAGGAAGTAACCGGCGGAATTAAACGAAAATTAGTCCATAGGTAGACCCTACCGAGTACAGTTGCTGATTTAATTTGCGTGTCAATATCTCGAAGGGGGTGGAGCAATCGCACGTGTTCTGCGCGGGGGTGATTGCTATATCTCAGGAAGTAACCGGCGGAATCAAACGAAAATAGGTCCATAGGTAGACCCTATTGAGTACAGGTGCTGATTCAATTTGTGTGTCAATATCTCAAAGGGGGTGGAGCAATCAAAAGTGCTTCTTTTGTCATTCCAATTGCTGTATCTCGGGAAATATTGCCGCGATTTGAATGAAATTTGGAATAACACTAACCCAATATAGAAGCAAGCATCGATTAAATTTTGGCGCCCATCGCCCCAGGGGGAGGGTGGGGTGATTTTTGCGCTTGGCGAAAAATTAATTCATTAAAAAATCGCTTTCGCGCTATTTAATTATCAAAACGTCTGAAAACTTTCAATGATTTGAAATTTTTTACTGTTGCCAATTTCTTTTTACTAACAAACAAAATGTTTGCAATTAATCTAAACAAGGCTTTTGCAATGATTTCTAATTTCGCTCATTGATTCTGCATTTGCAGGGGTTTTTCGATAATTGGGAATATGGAGCTGTCTCCAATTATTTGGGCGAGTACGTATTTTATTTTGTAACTGGAATTCATAAGATAGATATAGAAGAAAGGTTCGTGACGGCCACGACAGCTAGTTTTTATTTCAAGTGAGACTGAAAATTAAATGAATTAATAAACGATAAAATTGTGATAATATTTTTGTCGTAAAACAAGTAAAATAAAAAGCTTCTTTCGGTATAGTTTTGAAAATTTTCGGAGGGGGTTTGAACCCTAAAAACGCACCCTTGAATACGGCTCTGCCTCGGATGATCCTGTTGTTTTTAATTTCTTCGAATAAACACTGACGCTAAAAGCAATAGAAGTCGAAAAAATCAGTTTTTCATCAAACTCTTTTTGAAACAATCGAAGCAAATTTACGTACAGCTAGAATTTGTATCAATAGCACAATTAATTGCTGAATAAAACTATTGACTATATCGGTACGTGCTTAGGTTTATATGTTTGAAAATTGCTCTCAACTTTTTTATCTATTTCATCCATGACGTTCAATGTAAGAAGTAATGTTTTAACCGAAGAAAATCCATTTCAAATAAAGAAAAGTTCAGTTCTGATGCACTGTTTCGCAACTTTTTATTTATGCGGAAAATTTAACATTCAAATTGGTTTTGAAGTAAAACTACTTATAATTTTACTGCCCCACCGATAAACAGATCTAAGGTCTAAATGATTTTCTTTTTTAAAAGGCCTTATCCGTTTTAAAGGTCCACCGACTTCTGGCCTGTTTTTCTTTTACTAAGCGAAAACTTTCTTATTTCTTTATTAAATTCCATGATCTACCACTCATTTTGTCGCTTACCGTGCTGGCTATTGACAAAAAATAGACCTACTGTACCTAAAAATTGTTTTTTGTTTCAAAAAAGTTTTTTTCTGCTTTTTATTGCTCACTACTTAAATGAATATCATCCGAAAACTGAGATGCAGTGGCGTAATTTGCTAGACCATCGTTGCGTTGAAGACGCGAAGATTGAAGATTCGCTTTTTCTATGGGTTTTATCCCTTGAGAAGGGATTAAAAGTGGAGGGAGTGAAGCCTTCAGTTCCTGAAACAAGGATCTAAAGTCCATAAGACATACTTTAAAGTACAGTATTGGAAGAAGTCAGGCGTCTTTCAACAGTTTCCCCTAACACACGCTTCCCATTTGCCGAAGTTGACCCATGTGACGGGATTTTTGTTTTCTAAGCCAATGGTTCGACTTGCTTCCTCCAGTTACTAAATCCTGCCCTAAGGTTTTATCTTTTTTGATTAACTTTTTTCAACCGGTTAATTTTGATCCAAATTTCCAAGAATATATAATCTAAACTCATTATAGAATTTTAAACCACAGTTGTACTGTTGCATTGAAATCGGAAAAGAAATTGTTTATTTTGGCATGAATTTTTCTTTCTGTTATTTTATTAATGCTTCATAAAACTACGAAAGTAACACATGATTTCATTTTCTTTCAAATTGGCGAAAAATGGCGATTCACTTTGTGCCTGCTTTTTGAAAAATAACCGTAAAAAAATCTAACTGTAGAATTACTGCCGTCAAGCATAAATGCTTCGCGCGGTTCGGTTAGTGTTATCTTTAAGTTCGCATCATCCTTATATCAGAGCTAAAAACAAAATTTAAAAACTCCTCAACTCAATAAGTGCTTAAAACTCAACAAATAAAAGTGCCGAAACATCCATAGGCTTCTGAAAACACACATCAGCTCTCCTAAAGCCACAAAAGGGGAACGCCTTTCTACAACCCTCTACCAGTGAGAATACAAACAATTACGAACACAAAGTACTAATTAATTTCACTCCCCAATATTAATTAAGAATAGGGTCTGGCTCAATCGAGAGGGAAGGAGGAACTGGTATTTGATCGCTGGCATTTATTCCAGAAGTAGTGGCAGGAGTGACGGAAGGGCGGCGGCGGATTATGCCCTTAATTAGAATATGTGTTATCAATGAATTGGGATTTGCAGGAAGTTTCGTCCCAGAAACGCAATTACGCGTAGACTAAAAGGATTATTTTTCGGAACCCAGGGCTGCTGTGTCATTTGATGCAATTGCATTAGCTTAATAACACTTCAAATTAGATGCCAATTGTTAAATATGTTGAACGGTTCTTGTCTGGGAAATTCGTTTGTTTAGGATGTTTTAGTAATGAAAGGGTTTTGACCCATTTATGCCCAAGTTTTTTTTTACAATTTTTTTTATCTGCTTGAAACTCTTATTTGGATTATTTTACATACATTTTAGGCGTAAAATAGATCGCCGTTGCCATATTTATTAAGTTATTTAACGTCCTGTTTATGGGACACTAGGCAGATATGTGCGCAAAATACGACCTTACTTGACTTTACTTTTGCAAAGTAACATTACAGAAGGCATCTGTGATCAACTTTAAGCAAATCGTTTTAAAATAGTTTAGTTTTATGAAAAATAAGTTCGCAGAAAACACTTACTTTCTTGGCTACTCATGCTGGATCGTTGTTTGACTGATTTATCTGAAAAAAACTGTCAGTAAATAAACTCTGATGTCCAACTAGTGGCTCCAACTGGTTTTCTCAAGAAGAAGGACTATTTAAGTTGTGTAAAACAGCTTCAGTAAAATGATACACCCGTTACAGGTTTTCGTATGCAGTAACTAACAAGCGTCCCGTTTTTAGGCTGCTCGGTATATAAATGGGTTAATAGGAAAAGGCTTTTATTTTTTCCCCAAACTTTTACAATATCTATTTACTGTATTTAGGGTCCCGGTTTCAAATCCCAGCTCGTGCATTGATGTACTTTCTCACTCCTGCCATGTGTGAATGCGTTGTTATGCTATGAAAGGTTGCCTACCCTATAAACGGGTCCCTATGGCATGCGTGTGCTGTGGAAGTTGTGCTTCACACCAAATCATGGTACAGTTGGAAAAGTGAAGCAGTGCACTCCAAAACAATTGAAGCAATTGAAACGCATAAAAGTTTTTTTTTGGAAAAATACTGTACCAAATTTATATTATTTTATGATAAAGTTTCATAAAATGATAAAGTTTTTATTATTAACATTTTTAATATAAATTGAAATCTACTGATGCCCAGTGCTGTATTTATTTACTTAATATTAGACAGGGTTGGTTTTGAAATGTTTAATATAATTTGTCAAGTGAAGTGCACAAGGGGCAAAGTGAATAAAAACCAAAATGAAATAAATCATTTTGTTTACCTATTCATTTATTAATTACATCAGTTATGTATTCATTCACTAACTCATTTGCATTCCTTTATTCATAATTTCAAATTATTTATCCGCTTATTCATTTAGTTTGTTATTCATTCACTATTTTACTCGTTCATTCATACATTCATTTCGTGAAAAAAAAGTATACGAAAATAAATGTTTCCAATAAAAATATTTTATCTTTTAAATTAATTATTTTTATTTTAATTAAAACATTTTAATGAGGTAAAATATTTTAACTAATTGAAATATTTATTTTTCAGTTTGACCCATGTATTTTTAAAAGTGAAATTCTTAATTTTTTTTAAAGTACAAGCTACGATTTTACTGTCAGAAATGAAGAAAAAAAAACATATTTCAGTGCAAGTTACAGTACGAAATATATTATTCCTGCACAGGGCTGTATTTAAGGGGTGTGTTTTCAGGGTTCAAACCCCCTCCGAAAATTTTCAAAACTATACCGAAAGAAGCTTTTTATTTTATTTGCTTTACTGACAAAAATACTATCAAAATTTTTATCTTTTATTAATTCATTTAATTTTCAATTTCACTTGAAAAAAAAATAAAATGCGAACTTTCCTTTCTTACAAAACAATATACAGTATTTTCTTTCAAATTGTTAACACATGACGCAAACTGAAACATAAAAAATCTGTTTGTTTGAAAGATCCAAACTGCATATTTAACCACTTTCCCTACGATTTTTTTTTGGAAAAAATTGCAAAAAAAAAAAAAAAACATTTTTTTTAAAATTTAATTTTGAAATACAAGAAAATGAAGCAATACAAACAAAATATGTAGGTTTCAAGTTGAATTTTTAATTATTTATAGGCGTAAAATCAATTAGTTTCACCCGAGTTTTCTCGGGATAATAATTACCTGCAACTCATACGAGCCCGAGATAACTCGGGATAACCAGACAAGCGGTTAACATATTGCATGTGTAACTCAAAAAATATGAATTTTAGAATTACTTCAAATGCACTTATATGAGCATATTCATTTATACTTTGCTGTTAATAAGGCGTTGAATAATTAACAGGAGTGAAGTTATGATTTTTTCTCTCTCGTTTGATAGATACTTCTTTTTTTTTAAATTTGCTGCTGTTAATGTCCTTAAAGCAACATGCCTCCTTTAAATAACCTATTTCAACAAAAATCGATAGAATATACCAATGAAATCAAATTGCGTTGATCAAAAACATTTCACGAGGCAAGTGCTTGGTAAAACCCTCCCCGAAACATAAATCTGGTTACGGCCCTGATCCGAGGAGTTCTGCCTGTGAAAAAGTTCGTCGTTTGGCTGTATGAACTACGAATAACTTTGCGAATCATTCATTAGAAAAACTTATTGTCTGCTATTGTCTTGAGACTAAACATTAAAAAGCAAAAATAGAGCTAGCAACGTCAGAAAGACAACTATTTTAAGATGTTTGGCTCTTTAATGTATCTTTCCCTATGCTCTTCTGAGCAGCATGCAGGGAGTCTGGCGGCCGAGAGTGGTAGCGTTTTTTACTGCGCATCGCAAGTTACTACTGTAAAAAAAACAATGCTTAGCCATTTTTGGGCAATTTCGCGTCAAATGAATCATGAACAAAATATTTGACCTCATCATTTCCGATTTTAACAAAAATTGGTGTGAAGGATGCATATGACAAGATAAGTAATCCTACCTAGTTTTAGATTTGTACTTCAAAAATTATTCGAAATACAGAGCTGTTAAAAATGGAAAAAAAAAATGTACCTGCAACTTCTTTTCTAATTACAGTAGACTAAAAGTTCAAAAATCATTGTGACGGCAAGAAATAGAGCTTTCCATCGATATTTTACATGGCGTACTTAAGACAGGTTTAAGTTTCCGATTTCCCCAAAATGGTTAAAAAAATCACTATTTTTACCAGCAAAAATGTGAGGCGCAGTAAAGCCCTGGTTTCCTAGGAGTGAAATCGTCGATCTCTGGCGAGGCGACGGTCGCCGCTTCTTCTGCACATGCACCTGAAGCCCCGGTTTCCTAGGAGTGAAATCGTCGATCTCTGGCGAGGCGACAGACGCCGCCGCCTTCTGCGCATGCTCCTGGGCCGCAGATTGACGTCGCTTCACTCCACGCTCCAATCAAACTGGTTCTGATTCCAGCGTGCAGTCGCGCCCGGCGTCAGCGACGTTCTAGGAAACCAAGACTTGAGCCGCAGATTGACGTCGCTTCACGCCACGCTCCAATCAAACTGGTCCTGATTCCAGCGTGCAGTCGCGCCCGGCGTCGGCGACGATTGTCGCGTTCTAGGAATCCAAGGCTTAAAACACGCAACCACTCTCAGCTGCCAGGCACCCAGTATGCTGCATGGGGCATAGGGAAAGACATATTAAAGAGCCAGACGTCTTAAAATTGACACTCGAAAACGTTGCTAGCTCTTAGACCATAGCAACTAAAGCAAGAATGAGAAAAAAAGCATACAAAGCGAAGATAGAATGAAAAACAAAGTTTTTGCGAAAGTGAGTGTGTAGTCATGCGACGGACACTGTTTCGTTTTGTAATTTTGAGTATCAGCGAGAACGTCCATACAGTAAAGTTTTTACTGCTTCCGCATTCTCGCTGATCATACCTGCTACTAAATGAAGTGTTTTGTTTCGAACTTTCAGTTCCTCCACTATCCCTCCGTGGCACAGCAAAAATAAAACAAAGCATAGGCGAAGAAAAACATAGAAAACAGTTAAAGCGAAGATAGAAAACAAAGCATAGACGAAGTGAATGTAGAATACTGAGCACGTATAAAGTAGGTACAGATAAGGAAAATATATTAAACTAAGAAAGGATAAAGCGTAAGTGGATAACAAAGCATAAACAAAGTGATGGTAGAATACTTAGCACGTATAAAGTAGGTACTGAAAAGGAAAATATAGCAAACAAAGAAAATAATACGAAGGTAAAGCAAAGCGTAGACGAAGTGAAGGTAGAATACTAAGCACGTATAGAGTAGGTAACGAAAAGGAAAATGCAGTAAAAAAAGAATGTATAAAGCGAAGATAGAAAACAAAGTAAAGACGAAGTGAAGGTAGAATACTAAGCACGTATAAAGTAGGTAACGAAAAGGAAAATATAGTAAAAAAAAGAACAAATAAAGAGAAGGTAGAAAACAAAGCGCAGACGAAATGAATGTAGAATACTAAGGATGTATAAAGTAGGTAACAAGAAGGAAAATATAAGGAACAAGTAGAGGATAAAACGTGGACAGAAAACAATGTATAAAAGAAGCGAAGGTAGAATATTAAACACAGATTAAAAGAACAGCTAAAGCGTAGATAGAAAACAAAGCGTAGACAAATTGAATGTAGAATACTAAGCACGTATAAAGTAGGTAACGAAAAGGAAAATATAGTAAAACAAAAAGAACAAATAAAGAGAAGTTAGAAAACAAAGCGCAGACGAAGTGAATGTAGAATACTAAGGATGTATAAAGTAGGTAACAAGAAGGAAAATCTAAGGAACAAGTAGAGGATAAAGCGTAGACAGAAAACAATGTAAAAAAGAAGTGAAGGTAGAATATTAAACACAGATAAAGTAGGTAAGGAAAATGAATATATAGTAAACAAAGAACAGCTATAGCTGAGATAGAAAACCAAGCATAAATCAATGGTAAGGTAGGAAAATTAAGCACAGGTACTGTCTGTCTGCGTATTGCGCGCCTGGCAGTCCGATCACTTCCATTTGAAAAAGGCGTGATAGGATAAGGAGACGCACTTGCCGGTGCTTTCGTTTCTTACTTCCTATTGAATGTTACTTCGCATTCCTCCCCCCCCTATTTTGAGAAAATCCGAAGAGACCTCAGGCATGCGCAAATGCGAGGAAGGTTTTACGTTAAAAGATTAGACAGTAGAGCAGGTACGGAAAAGGAAAGTATAGTAAACAAAGAACTAATGAAGCGAAGATAAAAAACAAAGTAAACATGAACGAAGGTAGAATATTAAGCACGGAGAAAGTATTCGATAGAAGATAAATGCGTTCTCAAAACTAAACTGATCTCATGCAAGTACCCGTATACACTATGAAGCATCAGGGAATTCTGTAACGTTGAGTATGAAATGAATATCTGAGAAGAAACATTAATTTGCGAAAGCGGAGACCATGGCATTAGCAGCATTAGGGTCGCGAAGAGGAAAATCCAAAACAATCCAATTGTGTCATAAAATATGGTTATTCCTTTCCAATGAGACTGCTAGTTGAGATTTATTCAAAAATGTAGTCGGATATAAATTCCTTCAAGTTCATAAGAAGTGCAAACATTTTCCTATATCGATAAAAACAGGATTGAAAAAGGAAAGGGTCCATAAAATAAAATTTATGCTTGCAGCCGAAGAGTAGTATATGCAACCATTCATAATTTATGACGCCGGAAAAATGAAGAAGATAGGAAGAAATTCTGGATTTATTTAAGTTGTAATTCAGTGGAAAGTTTTAACATTGTAACAAATCATAGCAACTGTCACGGTTCACTCTTAACTTTAGCCGCATTGAATAAAATGAAAGAATGAGGTGGAGATATTACATTGTACAGGGACAGTCAGAGCCCGATCATTCAAAAATTGGACATGGGGCACATTTCAATTTCAGGGCCCCCATCCCCCTTCTCATATCAGTTACGTATTACAAGCAAAAAAATTCTTACAATACTAGAATGAAATAAAACTTTTGTGCAAAGATAGAACTTAAAAAAAAGAAAAAAAATAATGCTATCAAACTATTAAGAGAAAAATATGCGTCGACATGCACAGCATACTTTTAGTATTAATAGTTAAATATACATTAAGCATTTCAGTGAAATATATAGTAGGCATTTAGTATGTAGGAGGTGTTGTATAAAGTAAGGGGATTTTGGACCCCCCTGATATCTAAGAGGAGGGCCTGTGCCCCGCGTGCCCCTGCGGTAATCAGACTCTGAAACAGTACAAAGACTACATTTTCTTTTTATAATTTCTTCATATCTTTAAACTAAGTTTAAGAAAAAGAGTTATTATAGCTCATTTTTTTGGTTCATCTCAATTCAAAATGCTTTTTTATAGTAGAATGCAACTTAACTTGGTACTGAACGTCACTACGAGCGGAGCCAATAAGAGCTCACAAGCAGTCAGCGATCTCTTCTAATTTGCCAAGTAGGCTGTGACGTTATATCTAGCTCGTTTTTCATAGGCTAACGTCACGCAAACGTCACGTTGACGTCACGATGTTGTTGTCAAGAAAGATTGCAGTGTAGTATGGTTACTATAATTGTATAATTAACTATACTCTGCTACTTTAAAATAGGCGTAACAAATTTAGAAATTTTGTTTCGTCTCCATGGAAACCGTATGAAAGAAAACAGCTCCACTCTTTTTTTATGCACTGCTCTTGAGGCATTTCATTTATTTAATGTTCAGTGAATTAGGCTTACGCTTTTATTTACATCCTCGTGTCTCAGTTATTTCTCAACATTTTCTAGCAAATCTAATCATACATTAATACTGCAAAATTTTTTAAAGAAAATGCTGTGCTTTATTAACGTTGATTTTTCAATAGAATAATAGTTTACGCATAAAGCAGCTTGAACCGTTTGCATTGAACCATTGTTGCAAAAGCTAAGTGGGGAAAAAGTCCATAACGCCGTATAGTGCGGAGAGTGGGAAATTAATCTTTGAGCAGTCAGCTTTCGTTACATAGAGTATAGTTCCCTCAAATTAAATATTATGATTTCAGTTACACAATCATGTAAATCAATCAGCAGATACTTAAAGTTTTAAACGTTCTGTGGCGAACAGAAGGATGCTTTTATAAAATTTAAAAAGGCAGAGGGCAAAAAAAAAAAAAAAAAAAAAAAAAATTTGAATTTTGACATCTCGCAATGACGAATTGTGATAGATGTGTGTACCCTGTATATTAGTACTACATGTTTTTAGTAGTAGAAGGAAAAAAAAATCAATGTGTATTATAATAAAGTCCCTCAACTAAACCTTAACATATCTGTTTCTACTCCAAAATACAGTAAGATGGGATTATTTTTGAAGCATATGATCTTCGCATCACAACAAGGTCTCTAAGATGATTGCAAAGGAAATAATGTTCAATAAACCCTTCAACTAATATACTTGGATACTAATATCCAAGTCAACCTTCATGACCTCTAATTCCTCAACCGTTCGTCCTAGATGCATACTTCCAATTGCAAATTTGCTCGAAATGAGGTAGAGAGTTAAAATATTGAAAGTTTGAAGCGAAGAAATAATTTAGTAAAAAATACGAAATCTAACTTTTTATAGAAACTCCGGGTCCCCAAACTTATATTTAGGAAAAGAATTTCCATTGAAAAATAATACTAACAAAAAAAATGACATCTGTGCGATTAAAATTCGCGGAGATATTCGAGTTTTAAATGCGCAGGGCCCGTAAACAAATTGACAACAGCAAATTTTCGCCCTGCCAGAGGAATAACGAGCTTTTAGATTAGGTACGATAATGAAATTTGTTTCGTCCACGTCAGAAAATATTCGCTTCTCATTGTATTCAAAAATAAATACAGATGCTACAAGACTACAAAACATAACAAGACAAGTTAAAATTATTATACAATTTTATACAAAGATATTAAACACACGAAATATGTAGAATCTAAGAAATAATATACATTGCGATTACATAGTCCGTAAAGCAACACCATTTCTACATACTGTTCCGTAGTGTACATCGTAACTTCAAGCCTTAACGAAATGCATCTAGTTAAGCCAATTTTATTCTGCAGTGAAGGGATTACGTTATTTCAAGTAATCACTATACAATCGGTAAATTTACATATTCGCGAATTCAGAAAGACATTTTCATTCTTTTTTATTCAATTTTTTTCGTATTTTAATTCCCATGTTAAATAACTTTTACAGTTAAATATATTTTAGGAAAATAAAGAATATTTTGTTATTAAAGAACTCTGAATGGTGCGAATTTCGCTTGTATATGGGCCCCAAAATCACTTAAAATAACGCTAGTGTAAAGTGGTATAAGTCATAAAGTTTCATGTTTCATTTCTCCATGGATTTTGATCGCACAAATGTCATTTTTTTGGTGTTAGTATTATTTTTCAATGGAGATTCTTTTCCTAAATATAAGTTTGGGGGCCTGGAGCCCCTATAAAAAGTTAATTTTTTTATTTCTTAACCTATTATTTTTTTTTGCTTCAAACTTTCCATATCTTAACTCTCCTCTTCATTTCGAGCAATTTTGCAACTGGAAGTATACATCTAGGACGAACGGTTGAGGAAATAAAGCTCATGAATGTTAACTTGGAACACCTTGTATATAAATTTTTACTGGTTTATTTAGTTGTCTGATAACCACAACACAAAGAATATTTGAACAAAAGTTCATTAAAACTGCTAGCATATTTTATTCCCACCTTTTTGAGAGACTATTTTCTTGACGTTTCATAAAGTTTCTCTTGAAGTTAATTAAATGTGATTATAAATAATTAACTATTAAGGCAAGTACACCTGAATAATTTAATTTATTGTAACAAAAGTGACAGCGGAATATCCAACGATTAATTAAATAGAAAGTATATCCATGATATATTCTTATAATAACCACTAGAAATTTACTTTTTTTCCTAGAATTTAATTGAAAAAGCTGTAGTGTCATTTTTGGAGAAGTTTATTAAAAGATGCAACAAAGGAAGTTATAATTTGGATTTCATGCATTAAATAGAGAAATACTAAATATTTCCTTTTTTTTCATCCGAAAATGCAACACATCTGTCATTTTTAGAAGATACAAAATTTCGAATTAAAAAAAAACAAGTAAAGAAGAATAAACAAATAAATCCCTGTGCAAAAAAGTAAACCGGGGTCATTCAACGTTTAAACGCACAAAAATTAAAGCATTTTGCATACACGTGTTTCGGCGTTACAAGGAACGCCTTTTACAATGCAAAGTCAGCGAGCTTATGGAGGAAAAGACCTAATAATTTTTGCGTGTTTTCGTTTAATGTCCTCAATTTAAATTAAGAAAGGTTTTTGTAAAAAGGAAAAACAAGTAACATGAAAAATGAAAAAGTTTTTTATATGCAAATTCCTGCTTAAGTCAACGTAGAAAAAATTATGCATGTGTTCTATTGAGCGCCATCTAAACGTTAAGTATTTTATCCCTTTGGCTAATTTCTTAAATCACCGCAAGGTGGCGGATTTAAGCTCTAGATTTGCGAAATTGGATGAATCATTTTTCATTTTATTGGATCCTTAAGTAATGTTTAAAGCCACTTTTTGCTTAAAAACTAAGCATTTAATTCTACACTTCAACAACCTTATTTTGTCAAGGTTTGACAACTAGTTTGCTCATCTTCATTTTAGCATTAAATTAGTTAAAATTGGAATAAACATGATTAATAGTTGATTGAGTTTATTATAGAATACTAGTTTATTACCAGGCGTTGCCCAGGTGCTTATTAATACAACATAGCTAATTATAATTGTTTTTAACTTATTTCAAGCTAAAATGAACTAGGCGAGCCTTAAATTGATAATTCATTGTTAATCGTGATCTTTGTTGGAAAATAATTATATTTAAATGTGTTAAATTTTATCCATTTGTATGCTTAAAGACTTATCTCTATTACTCTTATCTATTCAAAATTGAAAGAAAATGGCCATTTTGTGACAAAAAAATTTGAATTTTGAGCTTTTTGGATTTTTTTTAAATTTCAAAACCCCGCCTATGTGAATTCTAGTGCATCAAGGAATCTCTGTGCCTAGTTTGATGAAAATTCGAGGAAAATTGTGGATTTGGAGAAAAACATAACAAACATACATCTATTTTCATATATATAGATTGCATTGTCGTCGGGTTTAAGGTGGCATATCTAAGTTGAAAAGAATCCGATCACAGGAAGTAGGTGAAAATTAAGTTGCAAGATTCCGTTACATAGATAGATACAAGTGAAGTTAATAAAAGCGTGTTAAAATAAATAAAAACATATTCATATTTATAGATCGTGATCTAATAGTAGGGGTTGGAGTAAATAAAAAAGATGACCCCCCTCAACCCCAAGGATTATTGACGCATAATAAAATGAAAAAAAGCAAGTAAATTGGCGCAAGTAAAAATCAATGATTTCTTGAGCCAATTCACGTTTCCATTCCATTTTAACGAAACTTCATTTTCTAAATTGAATATTTAGGTTTTCATACTGGAACTGCGTCTTTTTATTGAATTTTTTTCCTGTTGAAACAAGAAAGGTGTTAAATTACCTTTCACTAACAAGACCGATGCGCGCTGAATAATGCATACATCCCAGTAGTTGGCATTCAACCAAACAACTTGTGAAACGCGTAGGATCTATTTAAATCAAAGAGGTTTTCTCCAGGTTTCAGGCACATCGATAAGAAAAATCCCTTTCTTCCCCTTTCATAGGGAATTGCATTACATGTTATTCTATCTCCTTTGTTTGAGAATCGGGTTTCTCCTGGGTTAAGATATATAAGTGGTTGACACTCCAGAGAAATGTGTTTATCTCCCTATCTCGATACAATAGACGATAAATTGGCTTGTTTTCACCTTTGATGCAGACAATTCTTTGGATGGTTTAGAGTTTTTTTATGTAGTTTTATTTATTTTTTATTTTAAGCAGCGCTCGGTTTTCCATGCCCTGACAAATGAGAGTGACATTTATTTTACGCCGGCATTCATACAATGTATGATATGTTACAAACGAGGTTTTCCAGATCTTTTTTGCTAACATTGTTTCTAATTTCAGAGACTATTGCATATTAACTATACCGAAGTACTTTTATACGTTTTTAAAGGGACTGTAGGAAAAAAAATCGTATAAAATGTACACGTTAATATTGCTGGACTTAGCTAGGTAGTGGTGCAAAACCGCTGTCGATGTTTTGGAAACATCGATGTTTTTACTTCCTTTTACGTAGTAAAGGAAGTATTGTGATCGCGAAAAATAAATCACTCAAATTTGAGTCTAAATTTTGATTTTGCTCACCCCCGAATGAAAATGCCTTAGTTTTTTTGACCTGTCAGCACGTGCATATGTACCTACCAACATATAAGCAGCCGAAAATTTTTTTTCAACCACCCCCGAGTTAATTACGACGAGTTTTCTCGTGACGTCTGTATGTACGTGTGTGCGTATGTGGGTCGCATAACTCAAAAACTATATGCCGTAGAAGCTTCTAGCTTGGTATGTAGGCTCTGAGGATGGTCTAGTTGTGCACCTCCCCTTGTGGTTGCATTTGAATGTTCCCAAGAGGGTGTTTTACCCCTTTTTTGGGGTAAATCAGTGTTAATTTCAATGCAGACTCAAGTGATATGGATTGGCGCGACCACTTGGCGATATGTCGCCAAGCTTTTGGTCGCCAAGTGGTTGACGCCAACTTGGCGACATATCGCCAAGTTGGCGACAAATTTGGCGAAAAAATTATATTTTGAATTTGGGTTCAACTTGGCGCTATTGGCGATATTTTGCGAAAAATTCACTGAATGATATTAAAATCAGCAATATTTAGAAAATTAACCATTGTAAAATATGTCTTGCATTGTTTCGTGGCAGATTACGGAGTAAATATTTGAATTGTTACCTTGCTCACTCCAAGCAGTTTTTTTAACACTTAAGGCAACTACTAAGAAATTTACACGTAAAAGGAAGTAGTGTGGGGTCCATACCAGATTTTTTTTCGATGATGTTTTGTTCCTCGAATGGAAAAAAAACTAAGTCTGATAGAAAGTCTGATAGGATGTGACATCGATGAAAAAATACCGATTTTTCAAAACATTGATGCTCAGAATTAAACAATCGATCGTATCCATGAATATCGATATTGAAATATCAACTTTCTAACAGTAAAGTTGATGTTTATATTCGTTTTTAAATCAGATTTACTTTTAGTGTTATCCAGTTAAAAAAATCTCCTTCCTGCTAGAACTAGTTCCTATTATTCGTTTTACATCTTACTCTTAGTTTCTGCATTATTCAGTAATAAAATCTACAAGTGTTGCAAATGTGTTCTTATTAGTTTGCATTCCTGTTTTAAGGTTTAATATTTTCAATGTACACATGTGATAGAAATAAAAGGAAATTTTTATCTATGCATAATATTATTTATTATAGGCTTTCAATTTGACAGTTCTGAATTATTAGCTATAATTTAACGCATTGAAGTAGTTTCAAAGGAATTCACTATCCCACTTAGAAACATTTGTATCATCAATGTAATTCTGTAATACATCGAAAAGTAAACGCTATACATTTATAAAAAGATCGATGTTTTAAAACATTGATGTATGAAAACATCGATGTTTTTTGGTCGACGTATCAATACCATGTTTTAATTTTTAACATCAATGTTTTGCCAGATTTCGCACCACTACTGCCGGGATGGATTAAAAATGAAAAAATGATAAAAAAAAGTACGAAAGAGAAAAGTATAAACTGTGCTTCACTGTATGTACTTTCCTTGATCATTTTTTGGTGAGTTTTCTCTAAAGTTAAATTAGTTTTCTTATTTTTTTTTAAACATTAGATCAGGGAGTGAGTTAAATTGGTGTCTATTTTCTTCTTTCAACTTTAAACGTATCAACTGACAAACAAAATGATACATGTCCCTTAGATATTTAATTGAACTTTATTAATACGCAAGGACATTCAATGATTCAATTCAAAGAAATCAACTTCATGTTTAGAAATTCGTTGATATAACGACGGAAGCTCCAGACTCTTTCTTTTCTACAAGTGAAGTGTTCAGAGAGGACTGCCAGTTGGGTGTTACATACGACTTATTCAAAACCAAAAACAGCCTTAACAATTTAAATTTTTCACTTGGAGATTTACTGATTATGTACGTGTTTGGTTAATTTATTTTAGCATGAATTCGGTACAATTTTTTATAAAGCTGTTTGTTTGTCATTTTGTTTTTAGGCATTAAAAAGGCCTTTGTAACTTTTCGTTGTTATATACTTCATATATAATGATTCATCTGAAATAGTGTAAATGTCACATTTTTTTTTCAAAAACTGAACAAAATAATGACACATTTTCCTAACTACAAGTGCACTAACATTATAATAATTTTCAGAAATTTGAAAGTTGATTAATGGATAACTTTATAATTTACTTCTGCAGTAAACACTGCAGTTAATAAAAGTACACTGCAAAATATGAACTGTTGTTTTTACAGTATAATACTGGTAGCCAAAGTTCAAATTTAAAACCGTAAAATGCACAGTAATAAACTGCAAAACTAGCAATTTTACAGTTTCTTACTGTCAAATTAGCAACTTCACAGTTTATTGCCGTAAAATTTAACTGTATTATACTGTAACTAGCTGTCGTAGCCGTTACGAAACTTTCTTCTATATCTATCTTATGAATTCCGGTTACAAAATAAAATACGTACTCGCCCGAATAATTGGAGACAGCATCAATTTCCCAATTATCGTAATAATCCTGCAAATGAAATGAGCGAAATCGGTAGTCATTGCAAAAGCCTTGTTTAGATTAATTGCAAACATTTTATTTGTTAGTAAAAAGAAATTGGCAACAGTTAAAAATTTCAAATCATTGAAAGTCTTCAGCTGTTTTGATAATTAAATAGCGTGAAAGCGATTTTTTCATGAATTAATTTTTCGCATTGTTGACTAAGCGCAAAAATCACCCCATCCTCCCCCTGGGGCGATTGGCGCCAAAATTTAATCGATGCTTGCTTCCATATTGGGTTAGTGTTATTCCAAATTTCATTCAAATCGCAGCAATATTTCCCGAGATACAGTAGGTGCAATGACAAAATAAACACTTTTGATTGCTCCACCCCCCTTTGAGATATTGACACACAAATTAAATCAGCACCTGTACTCAATAGGATCTACCTATAGACCAATTTTCGTTTGATTCCGCCGGTTACTTCCTGAGATATAGCAGTCACCCCCCCCGCAGAACACGTGCGATTGCTCCGCCCCCATTTCAAGATATTGACAAACAAATTAAATCAGCACCTGTACTCAGTAGGGTCTACCTATGGACCAATTTTCGTTTGATTCCGCCGGTTACTTCCTGAGATATAGCAATCACCCCCGCGCAGAACACGTGCGATTGCTCCACTCCGTGTCGAGATATTGACACACAAATTGAATCAGCACATGTACTCAATAGGGTCTACCTATGGGCCAATTTTCGTTTGATTCCGCCGGTTACTTCCTGAGATATAGCAATCACCCACACGCAGAACACGTGAGATTGCTCCACCCCCCTTAGAGGAATTCGCTAAAAAAAGTCAGGTGTACCAGTTCACATGGTGGTACATATGTGCAAAAATTTTTGTTCGATTTCACGCAGTAGTTTTTGCTCTAGCGCGGCCACAAAAACTGGTCACACACATACAGACTCACACACAGACAGACACACATACAGACACACACACAGACAGACATTTTCCAAAAATGGTCGAAATGGACTCAGCGCACCTCAAAATGTGCAAATCCGTCAAAATTCGACATTTGAAAATTTTCACGAATCCAATACTTTCTTCTATATCTCTATATACACTGCTCGACATTGAAAATGCAACACCAAGAAGGAGTGGTCAGAAATTCATGCAAATTTTACCGTAGACGCACGTCACTGACTTATGCAAATGATATGAAATGCGCAGCTCTCCGACGCACGTGAAGTAAGATATAAGAGAATGAAGTTGAAAAGTGGGCTATGTTCATGTTGGTTTTTCTGCCAGACTAATTATCGGAGAAATTTGGTTTTTGTCTCGAAGGATACGTGTGATAGGAGGAAATGCCACGCCGTCCTCAACGAAGACACTTCCAGCATATAGACGACTTTACAAGGGGTATGGTGATCGGACTGAGAAGAGGAGGTTGGTCCATACGTAAAATTGCAGCTGATACCCACATGGATGCAAGCACTGTGCATCGGCTGTGTCGGAGATTGTTGGAAAGAGGAAATGTAGCCACATTGATGGGTGCAGGTGCTGCCAGAGTGACGTCAGACCGCTTGGATCGACGGATTCACCGACAAGCTGTGGCGGACCCGCAAGTCACTTGTACGTCGATTCTGCAGCACGTGCAAGGTACCCTGGATGTTCCTGTGTCGACCAGAACCATTTCCCGTCGACTGGTTGCACGTGGCCTGCAATCACGGCGCCCGCTAAGAAGACTGCCATTGATCTCACAGCACAGACTCCAACGTTTGGAATGTTGCCGGACCAGAGCGACGTGGATGGCAGAATGGCAAACCGTAGTGTTCTCAGATGAATCCCGCTTCTGTTTGTCCAGCGATAGTCATCGCATACGTGTGTGGCGTCGACGGGGAGAAAGATCGAATCCGGCAGTAACTGTGGAACGCCCCACAGCGCGACAATGTGGCATAATGGTTTGGGGCGCTATTGCATACAATTCCGTATCACCTCTAGTTCGTATTCGGGGCACTATGACGGCCCAACGATATGTAGATAATGTACTGCGGCCGGTGGCAATCCCCTACCTTCAGGGTCTGCCAAATGCAATTTTTCAACAGGATAACGCCCGGCCTCACAGTGCTCGAATCAGCCAACATGCTCTACGAGGTGTACAGATGCTTTCCTGCCCACCATACTCTCCTGACTTGTTACCAATCGAACATGTGTGGGACGTGATTGGACGCCGTTTGCAGAACCTGTCACTGCCTCGTTCAGAGGACGAACTGTGGCAAATGGTTGAAAGGGAATGGAGTGCCATCCCTCAGGACACCATCCGCAGACTTATTGACTCCATGCCTAGACGTGTTTCTTCGTGCATCGCTGTCCGCGGTGGTCCTACTTCTTACTGAGCCGACGCCGTCCTCGCTCTAAATTTTGCTTATTTATTTTGAAATAAATATCACTTATTGTTCCATGCTGTCTCTGTCTTCTTACCAAATTTCATCAATTTCTGACCACTCCTTCTTGGTGTTGCATTTTCAATGTC
This sequence comes from Uloborus plumipes, assembly GCA_038373865.1. Classification (NCBI taxonomy): domain Eukaryota; kingdom Metazoa; phylum Arthropoda; class Arachnida; order Araneae; family Uloboridae; genus Uloborus; species Uloborus plumipes. The sequence goes on along the minus strand of JAXGGA010012370.1, from coordinate 17,825 downwards.
GAGCAGTGTAATTTTGAACTTATGAAAAATTAAAATTAATTTTAAGAAATGCTTTTTAATTGAAATACAAAGCTTTAACACAAACTGAAGTCACTCATATCGTCCACAAATATGTACTTGTCCTTAAAACTAGCAATTGTGACTTGGCTTAAGTTTTTTCATAGCATCTTCTGGGATGAACTCTGCCTTTTCTTTAGTTTCTTGAAATCTCTGGGTTTTGGAGATTGTCCTGAAAGATTTTAACGCTTATTCATGACTGTCTGTGTACTGGTCTTTTGCTATATAAAGTCTATATGACTTTTCCCCGCGTATTTTAAGTGAAAAAAAGTCTCCTGGAGAAAAAATCTTTTGAAATCTGCAACCTTTTGTCATTCTAAGATCTAGTTGCTCACGAGAAGGGATAAACAGTTATAAATCCTTGTCCTTGTCTTGATTAGAAGAATTGGGGTCAAAATCTTGATTTTCCAAATAGTTTCCGTCAAATAAGTTTGAATTGGAACAACAGAACAAAGTGTTCCAATTCACCCAGCAATTTTTTTTTCTATGGCATTTTTCAGAATTCTTCCTTTTTAGGACACAATTTATACAAAATGTAAATTCTAATGTGGTATTCTGTTGTTCAGATACATGCATAATTGAAACATACCAGTCTTAGGTTTAAAATATAAGAAGGTTTGTTCTTGCATATGAAGTTTTGCAGTCTATGAAAATGTGATGTTTTCTAGCATTCCACATGCAGCCCTCCTTAGAAGCCAGTAGCGTTTCCAGATTGACAAAAGTAATTTTTTCCTACTTCCTATGATCTTGCCTTTCTAAAGAAAAAATTAATGTCGAAAAATAACCAATAGTATATTTATGAAGAATTTCTTTGTACGGTCGGGAAGTTTTGTTCCGATTGACCCCGCTGTTCCTATACACCCCATTTTACGGTACTTAATGAATGGAAAATATATTCAATTAACGGTATAATACCTTCATATAATGGTATATCATATTCATATAAAGGTATAATATTTTCGTATATGTATGAATAATACAGTATAACATTGAATGTTTACATGGCCAATAACTGTCTGGTTTCATGGCCCATAACTATGATAAGGTGGCCAATTACTATCAATTTGACATTTTTGTTTTTGCGTTGATTTTTTTCTAATAACATATTTGAAAAAGAGTTTTCAGACTGTATGAGTAGTAAAGTACATTAATATAGTATCATATGAAGTATTTTTTATTTATTCAGAAATATTTCATTCATTTTTTATTCAAGCGTACAAATACGATGTCGCTAAAGTAGCCAATAACTATACCGTTTCACCTATAATAATTTTACTTCTGAGGGTTGGAGTGAATTTAAATTTTAACTTCCTTCCCATTTAAATGCACGGGCATCGCCGTGCGGGTACTGCTAGTATCTATATATATAAAAGAAAGTCATGTTAGTTACACTACTTATAACTCAAGAACGGCTGTACCGATATGGCTAAAAATTGGTGGATAGGTAGCTTAGAGCCAGGAGACGGACATAGGCTAGAATTTATATGTGTCAGTTGCATAAATAGAAAAAACTGTCTTATTGACTAAGCCTTTTTACTAAGCCTTTTTTGACCCCTCCATGGCTGAGCGACATAAAGCACACGTTCTGGCAGGATCCGGAACGCAGTAAACAGGTTGTAAGTTAGCGGTGCGTTGAGTGTTATTTGACCTTTTCGTGAAATAAATTATAAACAAACGCGTAACTTCCCTTGAAATTTATATGTGATAAGCTGTCAGAAACGATTGCTCATTCCTAGGATCCCGATGATCCCAACCGATATGCCGTTTGAATGTAAAAGACTTCAATTTTCGATCCGTCTTGCATTTGTCATGACCTTTAACAAATCACAAGGCCACTCTTTAAAAGTTTGTGGTTTGAATCTAGAACATCACTGTTTTTCCCATGGTCAATTATATGTGGCATGTTTACGGGTCGGAATACCATATGCGTTGTTTCTTTTTGCGCCTGATAATAAAACAAAAAATGTTGTGCATCACAAGGTACTTTAGTGAAGAGCAACCTATGTACTAAAATACAGAAACAATAATGAATGATTAATGTAGGTACTTAATTTTTTTTGTATTTTCTAATAATAAAAAACTTAATAAATTCAAAAATTTTCTTATTTATTGCCTTTGAGGCGGAACAGAGTTCGCCGGGTCAGCTAGTTAGATATAGAAGAAAGTAAAAACAACAGTATAATACTGTCAGCAGAGGTTCCAGTTTGAAACTGTAAAATGCATGGTAATAAACTGTAAATATAGAAATTTTACAGTTTGTTACTGTAAAATTAGCAATTTTTACAGTTTATTACTATAAAATTAGCTGTATTATACTGCAAAAACAACATTCATTTTTTACAGTGTAGGAAACCTCAACGTATAGTTAATAATACTTTAAGTTGAATCAATATAGTTAGAAGTATTGTTATTCACTGAAATTGTTAGAATTGAATAAGATTATCTTCTCTTGTTCCATCTAATTTATGTTAGATTTGCCTCCGCTTAATTATTTAGCAAGTTTTCGAATAGAGGAATTGCGCAATAGTAATGGAAGAATCAATCCTGCTGTCCTTTAGCTTATTTGCTGAATAGAAGTTTCCAATTTGTATACAATTTAGTTCATTTCCTAAGTGTCATTATGGAGAATTAAGCCCCCTAATCAGAGGCCCAAATCGAATTTCCAGGACACTGAAATATTCTCGGCAAACAATGGAGCTTTCATTTTAGACATATATATATTTTACTCCAATGCGTGTTTAAACGTGACTTTTGGCTTGAAACTAAACGTGAATTTTATCTGTAGAGTTCGTTTTTTCTGCATTTCTGAGCCCTTAAAAATAATGCCCAGTTGCATTAAGAAACTACTTTTTCAGCCAAAATAATTCGGTTATGTTTAGAAGTATAAGTCAACATTTCGTGTATAAACAGAACCTGCTTTTTTTATTTGTTGCATAAAAATAAATGAAAGATTATTTTCAAATGGTTTTTAAAAATTCAGAAATAGTTTACTCAGTAAAGCTTCTTTTCAGTCCTTGTTAAGGTGGCATATAAGCTCCTTTGTGGATTATGTAAAAGGAACAAAGAGGAATGATATGCCTTTAGTTTTGGAGTTTAGTAAGGAGTTTTGGGTATAATACACGTTTTTTTTTACATTTAAAACGATTTGTGAAACAAAAAGTTATATGTAAGAATTTTTGTCTTTTTTCACGACACATTGATAAATATAGTTTGGAAATTTTAGTACGAAGTTTTGAATGACATGCAAATGAATTTTTTCTGAAAATAAATAAATACATTAATTAATAAAGCATTAACAGCTAAATAAAACTCCAAAAATCCGAATCGGCAAATCAGTTCAGCTCTTTCTGAGAATTTATGGACGGAAATATTTTTTACTGAATTCAATTATTTTTATTTCAATGTAAAAATAAAACATCGTGTTAATAGGAAGTTATTTCAAAAAAAAAAAGTTAAAAAAGTAACTGAAAACGGGATTGAGAGAGAGAGAGAAGAACTACTTTGACATTTTGATCTGTAAAACAAAATGCCATGCAAGTGTTCACAAGAAAAGAAAAATAAAAGAAAAAGTAAACTGTGCTGAATGAATTTCTTAAGCAGTTTATTGTAATGGCTATTTTTGCGGCCGCTTTTATGTTTAAAAAAAAAGCGTGCATTCGATTTCAAACTTTTTTCATTTATTCAAATTCAAAAGAAGATCTATTAACATTTAATATTTATGCTTATATTTCTCAGGACAGCCATTGAGCTGAAGATTAATTCCAACTTAGAAGTTTTATTTTTGTATTTTGAGTATTTAGAAGCAAAATCGTTTTAAAATGCCCGAAGGACTGTATTTGGAAGCGTAATGGTGCTCGGTTCTTTAAAGGAATTGCCGCCATTATACTTCTTATATTATTTAGATTACTGCCTCTTTTGTGATGAAGGTTTTTTCTTTCAGTTCCTCCTTTCTGTCCTTTCTATTATTCAACGAGAAGAAGAGAGCTTAGAATGTCCTATCATGGGCTGTTTTCTTATTGTTCATCTGAAATAATATTCTTTAAATACTTTTGGAAACATCTATTGCTTTCAATGCGAAAAGAGTTTTTCAATGTTTTTTCTTTCTTTTTTTTCACGGAGTTTTCTTAAAGAGAGCTAGAAGAATGTTCGCTGATTTTTGTAGTTGAATATTTAGGTGTTTAGAATGTGAAATGAAAGTACACTGTCAAACTACAGGTTGCATATGGCACTTTTCAGGGTGAAACGTTGAAAACGTAGAGGGTGCCATAGGGAATCAAATCAACCCCCCTTAAAGATGTCACTTGATTCCCTATGGCATTCATAAAGCTACCATTAGTTTTTGGAAAATATTTTAAAACTTTATTACTAAAAAATATTATTTAAAAAAATATCATTATTCTGATAGAAATGTGAATCCAAAATTGATTTATCTGCCATTGATAATACTTTTCCTGTTGATAAAACCAATAAAATAATTGTAGCATGAAGTTTTTACAGCCTTTGAGTTCTTTCAGCCGAGTTTTTGTTGTTCTAGAACTTTAGAAATTGTTAGTTTCTATTTTAACGAAATGTACTTACGTGCACTAGCGTATTATTCGTATTATTTTCTGATGAATTATTTAAAAGCTCTTTATCTTCTAATGATTAAGAAAATAATGTAATTTTTCCCATTAGTTATCTTTCATCTTCCACATTACTATGACAAACAGTGCTTTCATTTATATTTTTAACAAAAAAAATAAATAAATAAAAATTAATTAAATAAATAATATGAAATAGATCAATAAAGAGAGAAAAAAAGGGAAAAAACTAAAAAAAAAAAACTTTAATCTGTGTAATAATAATAAAAATAAATACGTTTTGCATTCCTGTTTCGCACCTAAGTCTAAACTTGGAAACGTTGAGTGGCAAATAAAAACATACAGTCATGAAAGCCTAAAATAATGACAAAGCTAATAAATAGATTGTAGCATGAAGTTTTTGTTACATTTGAGTTTTTTAAACTGATTTTCCGTCATTTTAGAACTTTCAAATGAACCATTTAAAACTTAGTTTTCTGTTTTAATCGAATTGTAACTTACAAGCACTAGCGTACCATTTTATAACGGATTATTAAAACGCTTTTTACCTTTTAATGATCAAGAAAATAATATAATCTCCTTTTCCCCTAGTTATACTTATCCATCTTCAAACTTTCTACACTGCAAAATATGAACTGTTGTTTTTATAGTATAATACTGGCAGCCGAGGATCCAATTTAAAACTGTAAAATGCACAGTAATAAACTGTAAAGCTAGCAATTTTACAATTTCTTACTGTAGAGTTAGAAATTTTAGAGTTTATTACCGTAAAATTTAGCTGTATTTTAGTGTAAAAATAACACTAATACTGGCTGTAATAATACTGGCAGCACAGTAATAAACTGTAAAACTGACAATTTTAGTTCCTTACTGTAAAGTTATTACACTGCAAATACAATAGTATAATACTGGCAGCCGAGGATCCAATTTAAAACTGTAAAATGCACAAAACTAAACTGCAAAATTAGCAATTTCAGCTTCTTTCTGTAAAGATAGAAATTTTACAGTTTATTGCCGCAAAATTTGGCTGTATTATACTGTAAAAACAACAGTGTAATACTGACAGCAGAGGTTCCAGTTTGAAACTGTAAAATGCACGGTAACAAATTGTTAAATTAGCAGTTTTACAGTTTATTACTGTAAAATTAGCAATTTTAGTTTATTGCTGTAAAGATAGCAATATACTACTATAAAATTAACTTTAGGGATGCACCGATAAGCAAATTGGCTGATTCCCGATTGCCGATTAATCGGTTGTTGATAATTGGCCGATTAATCGGCTAAGCCGATTAATGATGAGGATGATTGTTTTTAGTGCTACCAATTTTACCATCACTGCTTTTTCTCTCTTATACAATTCCGAGTTTAGAAATAGTAAGTAGTGTATTTCCGAGAGAAGATTTTTTTTCCATTTTCTCATTTTCACAAAATAATTTCAATATTTTATCAAATTTCTTTGAACCAATTTTCATATTATTGTCAATAATATTACATTAACACATTGTTAATTATGTTAACTGGACATAAAAATTCAAAAAAAAAGGGAGGGGGAGTATGTGGTGAGCACTCCAATTTAGGGGTACTTTTAATTTAAAATTTTTAATAGTTAGTAGCAATTTAATTCAAGACTTTTATTCTTCGTGAAAATTAGAGGTTATCTAAAAGCACTGTACTAAGGAGAAAATTGTCGCCACAAGAAAACTGGCAACATTGTCTATGTATATTTGTTCAAAGTAGGAGGATTATTTTACAAAAAATTTTATATCAACTGTGAGGATTATTATTACTGTTAATAAAAATATTCATCATAGGTTCTTAGTGAAGGTAAACTTTGAAGAAGAATAATTAAAAAAAATGGCCGATTAATTGGCCGGATTTTACCGATTATTAATGATTGGCAAAGGGGCCGATTATGGCCAATTAATCGGTACTGCCGATTAGTCGGTGTATCCCTAATTAACTATATTATTTTATACTATAAAATTAGTATAAAAACTATACTATAAAAGTAGCTGTAAAAATGTAAAAACAACAATTACTTTTTACAGTGTATTTTAACAAAAGTTAATAAATATAATAAAATTAATAAAAAGAAAAGAAGAGAGAAAAAAAGCAAAAAAAAAAAAAAATGTTTTGAGCCATGTAATAATAATTAAAATAAATATGTTTTGCATTCCTGTTTCGCACCACGAAGTGTAAACTTTGAAACCTTGAGTGAAAAATAAAAGCCTATTGTCATGAAAGCCAAAAATATTTGTTGAACTTTTGACTGTAGTTTAATCTTTAGGGAAACGAGATTGAATAATTCACGATTTCTTTTCCCGACTTGGTGGAGGGCTTAATTTGCGCTGCTGAAATTCAAATTGTTTTGTATTTCTGCCTCAATTGTTCTTTTATCTTACGGAACAAGAACATAAGGAGGGAAATACATAAATATCTTTTCGATTTTTGAATATATTTCTTATTTAAGTTCCGGAATTTATTCTTTCGAAAATTTTCGGTTTGGATTCTTTGTTTATGTGAAGGCTTTTTTTTATTCTCCAAGTTACCTTTAGCATATTAAAATAAATAAATGTTATTCTGATATTTCAGTTATATTCCTTTGTGATTTTTTTTTATTTATTGTTTTTTTTTTTTTAATTTTTTGCTAGCGATTTTCGTCAAGCATGCATAAATGTATCCTTCAAATTTAAGAACGAAGGAGAAAAGAAAAATCAAAAATATATATATGAATAAAAATGAAAATATAAACAAATAAATAAATAAAAAAAAATAAATAAATAAACAAATAAATAAATAAACAAATTAAGAAAAATAAAGGTATAAATAAATAAATGAAATAAAACAGATAAATTGTTCCCTAGTAAAGATCGAATTTATACAATCTTCATTATAAAGCAGTGGTACTCAAAGCTCAGCAGTTATCACAAACTGGAGTTGCGCCGTATATTGCTACCTTGCGGCTCGTAGCTATTAGCGATGAACTCGAATGAAATTCTTGAATGGATTTTTTTTCTGAATTCCCACCTCCTTTGGCTTTGAAGAATTAATGTTTTTGCGTATAACTGGGCTCATTTTTTGTTTTCCGATATAATAGCACTAAATATACATTCTTCCCTGGAAACATTTGAAATGATGCACCTGTCTTGCACACAGTCTGAAACTTTTTTGTGCGGGTAGAATATATCTAACTGTACTGAAATTCTGAAAATACCGCGGCACACAGGTTGCGGAGCACTGCTCCAATAGATGGTAATGCTGTGATGATTTTAAGAATTCAAATTCAGTTTATGGCCAACAAAGTTGCACATGTTTATTTCAGACATTTTCATTCAAATTCCATAATATTTTAAACCTTTAAAGTTTCGAGATATTTATAAATAGTTTATTCATGAATGCAGGGTTAAATTATTTGAGTCAAAATGCTTTTGCAGCAGAAAATTTATGTAAAATTTGTAGAATTATGTTTGTTGCATTAATGCAACTCACGATTTCATCCCTGGTATGAAGCTCTTAAAATATTCACCAGCATATAAACAGCAACAGATAGCACCGTTCGTATGCTTCATCATCCCTTGGATATAATAATAACGAATGCTTGGCTATTATACAAATTTGTGCATGTGGAAGCGGGGGAAACAATCTGAAATTCTAAAAAGCTCTTGAGCTCTGATGATTTCTGCCTTGAAATTGCAAAAATTCTTTTCAAAATAAGCACCAAGTCCAAACGTAATAAAAAGAAGGGGGGGGGGGGGAGCGAAGTTAAGAAATTAACAAAAGAAACAAACATAAAAGGCTTTACTTTTTTCCTATATAAAAAATCATTCGAATTATTGAGATGCTACGCGCCTTCAAGATGGTGAGTAGAGTTTCAGTAAGTTCAGCTCGCTCAAAGAAAAAAAGCAGACATAGACATTCAGTTTTTAATATAAGTAGATGGCTTTTCAACAAATGAAGGTTTCAAAATATTACAAGTAGCTAGCGATAAAAATTCTACGTAAGTGGCCCGCTTTTGAGTTTCGTGTTTGATTTAGTTAAGCCTTCATTCAAAATTCTCATTATCATTGTTATTACTGTTTCATAGCAACGACGGTTTGCAAGAATGGATTTCATATTTAATCATTTATTAGGCAAAGGCAGGGATTCAAGTGAAACAGGCAATCGCAAATTACAATCGCGACTGGAAATGAATTACATTAGAACGTTTCTTGATAAAAACATCGTGACGTCAGCGTGACGTTTGCCTATGAAAAGCGAGCTAGATAAAACGTCACAGCCTACTTGGCGAATAAGAGGAGATCGCTGAGTGCTTGTGAGCTCTTATTGGCTCCGCTCGTAGTGACGTCAGTGCCAAGTTAAGCTGATGATAATGTAATTCACTTCCAGTAGCGATTGCATTCGAAGCGATTGCAGTGGTGTTTCACTTGAATCCCTGCCTTAATCGCTTTAAACTTGACTACTTATTAATTGATATCTTCGCTAATTAAAATCGTATAATTATATCAATTGAAACTAATGAAGCCTGAAAAATTACCTATATATCGGTACCTGGTTCGACTTTCAGGTCATTGGCGTTCAGGAGAAAGAAGCGTGACATAGAAAGAAAGATAGTTAGAAAGATTGAAAGAAAGATAGTTAGAAAGATACTCAGTTTTTAATATAAGTAGATTGGCCTAAAGTTACATTTTTTTAAAACAATGTTTTACGTGCTTTGAATGGTTTTTTTGAGAATGAAAATTTTTTGAGTTGAAGTATTAACTTTCTGCAAAACAAATCTTAAGCATCCTCTACTACTGTACGTAGTTGCTTCATAAATTCAAAACTATTTTACATAAGTGAATCATAAAAGATTATCATTCAGAGTAATTTATTTTTATGAAATAACATTTAAAGCTAAAAACGCTATTATACATAATACTCAGATCTTCCTGACATCTACACATTATTCAACTTCCTTCTCTTACGTCAAATTATTATAATTACAAATCTCCTTCGTTGTGGGAGCACAACCAGCAAAAGCGCCTCGGGAGAAAGTATTTTACGGAAAGGTTAAAGCCGCTTAGATAAAGTTTTAGAATTCAACGTGACATTGTCAAAAGATACGAAATAAGCCTTTGGTTATAGTTAATTAAATGTTATTTTTCCTTCACTCGCTCCCAAAGTAATATTCCCATATTAACAACGCGTCTGGCAAGTTATGAAGGTAACTCGACAGCTTTGAGCTCGCTTCGGAATTAAATTTTGAATTGCGGTTGAAGGGCACAGAAAAGATAAAATTAATGTTTTCATTTCGCTATTGGGTTTAATGAAGTTTTCAACAAGTGTTAGGAGTTCGCTTGAAAAATGTTAAGCTAAGTTTTTAGTTTGAAGTTAGTTTGAAGTCATTGAAAGAAATATAATTGAATGAAAGAGTATTTAGCAGTAAGTAACCCCCCCCCAACAAGGGCTAAGGCAGAAACATGCAATACTCCACCAACTCGTTTGTTCCATCCATGGACTGCAGTTTCGTGCTTTTTGGCACTCGTCGGCACGGAATAGGAATTAAACGTGCTGGAGGCAAAATTCCTCTTATAGAGCAAAGAGAGCTAAACTGCTTTATACCCGAGCTTTGCCTCAAAATTAACGAGTTGTATCGTACCAAGTGGGGTCGCTCGCTGGTGTTCTAATTTCACAGTAGCTACCAGTTTTTTTTTTTGGCTCTCTTTGCTCTATAAGAGGAATTTTGCCTCTAGCTCGTTTAACCTGTTAACCGGGGAATTAACTATTGCTCAACTCGTTTCACAATGGGGACTTTTTTTTCGCAGCGATAAGTAATATCACACCTCAAATAATAAAAGAATATCGTTTTTAACTTATGTGTTTTATTTATTTTGATAAAATATTTTATATTTTTAGCCATATTTTGTAGAAAATAAAAAGTACTTACGTAATAAATTTATTATTAATAAAAATATATAAAACACTGAAATTCAGAATAAGAATATTCAAATCAGAAAGTTATTACCAACATGTAAGATACTGAAATGCAGACTAAAATGAATCCAAATTGTGGCAGTTCGAAGTATAGATCATGCAGCGCCAGTTTTCCCGTTACTAGCGCTCAAGTTACAGATTACAAGAACATTAAAATTCATGACGCATCGACAATATGATGGCATATATATAACCACTCTAAGATTGAATAGATAAGAACAACGTAGAACGTGATGCGTTCAATATATTACGATAAATTTCCATGACGAAAAATTTCGTCATGCCCATTACTGTAGGCTTTTGTGTATGACGAAATATTTCGTCATACCCAGTTAACAGGTTAATTACTATTCTATGCTGACGAGTGCCAAAAAGCACGAAACTGCAATCCATGGATGAAATAAACGAGTTGGTGACGGTGTATTGCATGAAAGAATGTTTATTCACTTAAAGAGTGCCCTGTCCAGCAAAGGACGCCCCAATTTCAACATTGAATGTCTCGGAAACAAAAAACAATTATGGAATGAAACAAACGGTATGCTTATTGTTTGTTTCAAATGGGCTACGTTTAGCTTGTTACCATTTGCAGACCTAGTGCATTCTCCGAGACCGGCACCTTTTTTTTTCACGCATCGGCGGAATGCCGTTGCCACGAGAATTTCGACGCCCTGTTTCCCCACTAGATGGAGGCACCTGGGCTCTATCGATGCGAAACTACACTAGGAATTAAATTTTGCCAAGAGATACTATATCCCAAACAAGTACTCGAGGGACCTTTTACATGCCGCATAATCATACGACATGGACGCTGCCGATTTTTTGCATCATGAAAATCGACCGACTGGAGCCGATTTTGATCCCGCGCCTTTGGGAGTGATGGGCCAGCTTCTTTGCAGCTACACCACTCTGTCGGGGGTATGCTTCTTTTGAAAGCTGTAAAAATCATGCGCAGAATTTTGAAAAATTAGTTGCAAATTTTGCCAACAAGTGGCGCTCAACGCTGTTAATGCAATGCGAGTACCTATAAATAGCATTGTGAGGGCTGGAGCGATCGTTTCTAGCGTTGAAGCGTGAAGTGAGACATGAATAAACTAACATTACAGGGAAAGTTTAACCGCGAAGAGATGGCGGGTCGACTGGAAGCTGAAACGGACCACTTGATTTAAAAATAGGTTGGATTAGCGAGAACGCACAACTTCACTGCTTATGCGTTCTCGCAGATCCAACCTAATTCAAAATTGAAACTTTCCGACACTTGTGACGTCATAGGGACCGTGCAATAAAAGCATTCTATGGCTCCGTGTTTTTTCTTTCTTTGCTGCTTTTATCAATTTCAGTGACTAAAAATCGACATTTTTCACTGAAGGAAACATACCCATTTCATATCCCGGTGAATATTAGTTATACTAATGTCAAACTTTCCAAGGAATTAAACAATATTGCAAGCAATTATTTTAAAATTCCCCTTTCATTGATAATTAACGTACTTTATAAAATAACAAAAACTCTCATTATGTTTACATAAAACTTGCTACGACAACAAAAGAGGCAAACAAGAGGAAATAGATTAAGAAATTAAATCTACTTTTGTAGGGAGATTTTCCGTTTTTTTGTTGGCTCGAACTGGTATTTTACTGTCCAAAGAAAGAGGCGCATAAATAATTCATGAAGTTTTATTGCTTTGTTTTACGTTTACATGCTTTAAGAAAATTTCTCTTCATTTTATCTTTTAGTATCAAATTATTTTATTTTTCGTTAGGTAGAATTGCTCTCTGGAATGGAACAGAAAGGAATTGACTTTGTGGAATTGCTGTGAGGAAAAGAGAATTGTTATAGGAAATGAAAACTTTTAGTATCAAGCAAGGGAAAATTATTTCAATCCTGTTAATTTAATATTATGCGGTAAGTAATTAGTTTCTATGAAATCTTAAAATCTTTCCCCTTTCTGAATTACAGGATGTAAATGAGAATTTTGAGGGCGCTTTGAGTGGGACGGATTTCCTGAATACTTTACTAAATGATGATATTGTTTTAAATGACGCAAATTATTACATGAAACACCGATTTCAAGTACACAAAACAGTATATTATGTGTTATTTCTCTGGAGTGGTTTTTAGTTACCACGCGTGTACTTCCTTATTTCTTTATCAAATTCCATGATTTACCCCTCGTTTAAAAGCTTATCGGGCCGGCTATTGATGAAAAATTGAGCTACGGTCTATGTTTTTTTCTTTTTGTGTAAAAATGTTTTTTTTTTCTGTTTTTCATCACAAATTACTTCAATGAAAAGCATCCGAAAACTAAGATTCAGTAGCGCAGTTGGTTGCAGTTGGGCACGAAAATGAAGTTTTTTTTCTTCTTAATTTTTACAAATGTTTTAGTTTACATTTAGATTGGTACAAAATATAAATTTATATTATATTTTTAAATTTTCAACTAGGCTTGAGAGTTTGGATTCACTTGGTTTTGAGTAGGACACCATACAGTTGGTCGTCATCACGATCAGCGATTTTCTTCAGATGTCGAGTTTGGCCTTTCACAACACAATCCATCACGTTCAACGGGATCTCCTGCACATCAGTGCGCATCCATTTCTTGACCTCAGCTCCGGCATGAGGACGTGTATAATAAAACCGTGAGGAGATGGCACCTGTCAATCAAATGAGAAAAAGAGTCTATTCCTTAAAATAGGTAGGGAAGGAAGAAACTGATGGGTACCATTTTTGTGAGTTAAGCGAAATTTTGGCGATGTGACGTTCTTTGTAAAAGATGAAATAATTCTTTAAGCAAAATAATGAGGCCGAAAAAGAGGCAACATTCATAGCAAACCATTCTAAATTTATCGTCTGCAACATTTCTTTTACTACATCGTAATTTATTGCAATATAAAATGCCGTAAATATCTTGAGTGAGAGAATTTGATTTTTTATTTATCGTTTGCTGTTTGATTTCTGTTAATGTTTATTGTTTTTATTATCATTGCGAAGAATAACGTATGAAATTTCGGTGAGTAACACTTAAAAGTTTTTCAATCAATTGGATTTGTTTACAAAAAAGTGCTCCAAATATATTTTCTCTGTGCGATTATTTAATATTGGAATATAATTTGCAGCAGTTACTGCTTTTGGTGGTGGAAAAGTAAAAATGACAAGATTTACATTCTTTATTGTAACCTTACTCTCGCCAATTTTTAATTAAAATGAACAATCGGAGGCGTTGCTGTCTTTGACCAATGGTTGTTCGAAGAGGTAGCAAGGCCCACCCACTTTCTTAGACTATGACCTGTCCAATAAGACGTCTGTCTCAGCATCACAAAATTAAAATATTTTAACCTCTGGCTAATTTCTTAAAATGGGTGAAGTATTTAAGCTATGCTAGAACCAATAACACATTTGTGAATCCGTTCTTCAGCTTTCCTCTACTTTATCACCCCTTCAGAAAAATGAACAATTCTAAAAAAAGGAGGAGTCAAGTGCCATCTCGTCAAAGCCAGACTTTACTCTGGGATAGGACACGCTTACAGCTGTGGTGGAGATTCCATTGAAAGTGCTCGTCGGATGGTGGAAGCTTTCGATCAACGTCTGGAGGAAAGCGCCGATTGTGATGGCGACCGTCTATCTCAATATGGTGTCATATTCAAACCCAAGTAATGGCATGTATGGCATGGTAAATGGCATGCATTTTCCTTAGTTTTCAATGTTTTTCGATAAAATTTTTAATTGTTCCGAAGTACTGTCCTTTTTACATCCTACTATTCATTACTCCGGACCCTGTATCTGTAAGGCATCCGAAAACGCTTTGGATTTCAGAGAATATTTTCAACGATAGACCATTTTTTAGCCTACTTTCCCGTTAAAAATAAAAGAGACGAAAAAAGCATTAAAATTGGCTTAATGCATCTAAAAAATGTCGCCAAGTCCAAAAAATATCGCCAAGTCCAAAAAATATCGCCAAGTAAAAAAAATATCGCCAAGTAAAAAAAAGTCAAAAAGAAACAAAACAATGAAATAAATATCGAAAAATTAAAAATTTGAAAGTAGGGTATTGAGATGGGGAATTTGTGTGTCGGTCTGTCGGTCGGTCGGTCTGTCGGTCGGTCGGTCTGTCTGTCCCCCCCTAATAACTTTTGAATGAACATTCCGATTTGGACGAACTTTTTTTTGTTGGAAAGATCTCGGCGAGTACAGCTCATTCCCATATTTGATTTTTTGATTTGAACAATTTTTGGTTCAACTTTGAGCCGTTCAAACAACCGGTCCCGCGATACTAACTTTTGAATGAACAGTCCGATTTGAACAAACTTTTTTTTGTTCGAAAGATCTTTTCAAGGATACTTCATTCCCGTATCTACATTTTCGATTTGAACAATTTTTCGTTCAACATTGAACCGTTCAAACAAGCTCTCACCCCTAATAACTTTTGAGTGAACCGTCCGATTTAAACAAACTTTTTTTTGTTCGAAAGATCTCGGCAAGGATACTTCATCCCCGTTTTTAAATTTCCGATTTGAACAATTTTTCGTTCAACATTGAACCGTTCAAATAAGCCCTCACACCTAATAACTTTTGAATGAACAGTCCGATTTAAACAAACTTTTTTTTTGTTCAAAAGGTCTCGGAAAGGATGCTTCATTACCGTATTTAAATTTTCAATTTGAACATTTTTTTCGTTCAACATTGAACCGTTCAAACAACCTTTCCCCACCTAATAACTTTTAAGTGAACCGTCCGAATTGAATAAACTTTTGTTTGTTCGAAAGATCTCGGAGAGGCTCATTCCTATATTTCACTTTTCAATTTGAACCATTTTTCGTTCAATGATGAACCGTTCAGAAAAAATTTTAACATGAGCGCCTACAGAGAAATTTAAATTGAATGTTGATTCTGAACTTCAAGGCGGATTTCCTTCAAACTAACTTCGTAAGAAAATGGTTTTGATAAATAATGTATTGTAAAGTACTTTTCTGAATAATCTTCTGTGAGGACTCTGATTCCGACTCCGACTCCGCAAACATGGCGGAAATGCAGGCTCAGAAAAAATGACTGACTGGGCAGACGATTTTTTGTTTATTTATTTATTTCTTTTGTTTAATTTATTATTATTATTTTTTTTTATCAGACGATTTTTTTTTGTCAACAAAAATTTTTCATTCACGAGAGCATTTTATTCCTTATTTATATTTAACAACTGGCAACGGATTAAAAATGAAATTCAAGACATTTTATTAACGAACGACTTTTTTTTCTTTCTTTGATAAAATGTGTTTTGAAGTTCTTTGTACTTTTATTTTATTTATTTATTTTTTTTTCTTTTGAAAACGATTGTGGAATTTTTCTACGGAAGAACTATAACAGTTATTCTTTAAAAGGTGCGACAAAACTTTATTGACTCGTTTATTTACTTTTTACGTGTCTATTTTATCTGATGAGAGGGGTATATTTTGCTTTCAGAAATCAGCTTTAAGTGCTATAAAGATATGTTTGACATAATTTTTAGTTTCAGATAATCAAGAGAATATTGATCAGATGCTAATGCCGATGTCGATGTACGGGAAAGTAGGCTCGTTTAGTTCTTGACAGAACTTCTTGTTTAAAAATCAAATTGAATTTAAAGAATCTCTTGCTGAAGGGAAGTTCTTGCTGAAGATAACTGATTTTATACAAAAAATCAGATTAATTATATACTTCGATGGAGTATAGCACTTGTTGTTTCTTGCATTCTACAGATTTGAAAAATAATAAAAATAGTATCTGCTCTCAAAAGTAACTCATACATCAACAATCAAATGTACTAAAATGAACTTAACTTTTTTTTGTTTATTTTGCACAGTAACGTCCGTAAAGCAAACTCTAGTTTTGAGGAAACTGTTTGCATTTCTTTTTTATTCTTAAGCTTTAAAACTATAAGTTGGAGGGGCAAGTGAATAAAGGTGATATGTGACAACTTTTTAAATTTCCAGAAAAAGTTTTCCAAAAAAATAAAATGTTGTGTTATTTTTTTTAATGAACTTTTCTCAACGGATTAAACGGGGTCATATTCCTAGTTACCAACTATTTCTGTGACTAGTAGACGTATCTTAGTTTTCGAAAAATAACCTAGAGAATTTCGCATTTTCTGTACATATCAATTGTCACATATCAACTTTATCCACTTACCCCTTCAGTTAAAGTATTTATTGATATAAATTCTGTGTTGAAACGATGTAACTATTTACCACGTACATTTCACACCTTTTATTAACGACAGATTCCGCATCAATAATTTTCACCCAAAAATGCTTCGAAAAATGAGCAGAAAAACCAAACTATCCAAGTCTAAAAATATTTAACCGAAGCTTCTTTTCTCTCCCTTCTCTTATTTATTCCAAGGATCAAAGGAAGATATTGCATTATAAGAAAAATAAATCTATTACAGAGAAAACGCATTATTCTTTCCGCGCTCAAAGGAAAGCGCTCATCAGTTATGCGGATTATGCATAAAGCAAATCATGTAGATAACAGGGGCGTACGTTTATTCAACTTTGCCGGGAAAATTCCTCCTTTAATCTTTTTTTTCCCATTTTCGTACAGTTCTTTTGTGCCGTGTTTATGGTACTATTAACCATGAGAAAATTATTTTATGCCTTATTTTTTGCAAAGGGATTTGTTTGATATGCGCTTAGAAAATTCGTTTCATTCTGGTTACTGGTTAATGTTAAAAAAAATTTTCATCGGATTTTTACTTCCTTTTACGTAGTAAAGGAAGTATTGTGATCACGAAAAAAATTTCACTCAAATTTCGGTCTAAATTTTGACTTTGCTCACCCCTGAATGAATGTCGCGTAGTTTTTTCGACCTGTCAGCACGTGCATATGTACCTAACAACATACAAACAGCCGAAAAATCAATTTCGACCACCCCCGAGTAAATTACGACGAGTTTTCTCGTGACGTCTGTATGTACGTATGTGCGGATGTATGTGCGTATGTGGCTCGCATAACTCAAAAACTATATGCCGTAGAAACTTCTAGCTTGGTATGTAGGCTCTGAGGGGGGTCTAGTTGTGCACCTCCCCTTGTGATTGCATTCGAATGTTCCCAAAGGGGTCTTTTACCCCTTTTTTGGGGTAAATCAATGTTAATTTCAATACAGACTCAAGTGATATGAATTGGCGCCACCACTTGGCGACATGTCGCCAAGCTTTTGGTCGCCAAGTGTTTGACGCCAACTTGGCGA